>PVIJ01020670.1:0-20415 GCA_004024925.1 Scalopus aquaticus | reverse complement strand
CCAAGCCTGCTATTGAATACTGGTGAACAATCACTTTTCTTTCCCTCAAAATTCAGATCAGACAGTCACGGCATTTCCTCAGGTGCATCTGCAATTCAGAAAAGTGGAACTGCCCACAGGCATTGACCGAGCCCTTGGCTCAAAGAAACTTGATTGATTTGAATTAATTTGAATGGAGGGGCATTGCAGCCTAATGTTGGGGGAATATAAGACTGGAAATATTAAATGACATGCACATGGAACCTGGAAGGATAGCTTTGATTCTGCTGCTTAGGCTGGTAGGAGACACTAAATAGATCAGGTTCACTTCCAATTAGCATAATGTTAATGCCGGCTTCTAGGGAAGCAAAGTCACCAAAGATTTGATAGATTTATCAGCCTGTCCCACAATAGCCATCTGAAACTAAAACAACTTAGAACTTGGATTGGAAGACAGACCTCTGGTGATGATATGTCAACATCCTGGTCCATGCACTCCTGAAAGACACCATTTTCTCAGCCTGAAGCATTCTGCTGTTTTTTGGAGGAATAGGAATCCAATCTCAGATAAGCTAGATTCAGAAAATAGGTCATCGATGTGAGTTGCAGTTTATTTTCCTTCCAGCTTTCTTCTATGTTTGCTTTTAGATTGCTTTTCTGCAAAACGCAGATGGAGTTACCCTGTCTGGTGGGCAGATCAGGGGGGGTGACAGCCACTCCAGACAGTAACCCTTGTCAGGTATCACACAGATTCCTGGGTTCTTATAGCTAGCAACTGCCTTTTGTTTGGGCTGTTAAATATCCATTAAAAGAGTGTAGAACTATCCTCCTCAAGTTGCTTTTTAACACACATATATGCATACCCCATAGTTCATAGCCACTTGATTTGCCACCTGCAGTTTATAATAGAAAGGACCTCTGGGATTATAAACCACTCTATTTCTGCACAGAATTTCTCAGCTTGAGGCCAAATTGAAGGGCATTAGTCATCAGTAATTTGTAGTTGTTTTTATCTTTTTCATTCAGAGAGGTTTAAGGCAGCTAAAGCAAAGATAAATTTCCCCATGCTTTGGTGAGGAAGTGAAAAATCTGATCATTTAGTTAATCATTTGTCATAGCTGTGGGCGCCTATTGTTTCTTAGTGACTGCGCATTGTGACTGACTTGTGATTTGCTAACAGGACAATTTGAACAATATTAGATAAATTCAATTATGCAGCAATTACTATTCCCCACCCAACCCCCACATTTATATCGGTTTAAGTTTTAAAATTCATAGGACATTAAAGAATGAAATTTAGAGATGAACCCAGAGATCACTGGAATCATTCACGGAGCCCTGTGGGAGGTCAATCCTGGTCTCCCCCTTGGAGATTCAGTGTCCTTAGCTCTGGGTTTGAACAAGCACAGTGATAGTGCCTGGAGCTCTTTTGAGAAATGGTGATGAGATCAACCATGGGAGGGAGGGGTTTCAGAAGAGGAAATTAACAGTGTGATATCCATAGAAAGGGGAGGTTCCAGGATCCCTGCCCCACTTAAGGAAGGGTGGAGCTGAGCAGGTAAGAGAAGCTAGAAAAAATTGGGAAAAGGGCTTTAGAAAAGCTGAAGAAAGGATAACTGGAGGAGGCACATGGAGCAGAGAGACTCGTAAAGAGACTACGCTTGCTTCTCAGCTTTGGACTTGTAACGGATTGGGGGGGCATGGAAGGAGACACTTGAAAGTGACAGATGCAGGTGAGAAACCCGTGGGAAAGCTGACAATGGACAACCTTTATTTTGACTTGGATTTTGATTTTGCTCTTTTCCTTCCAAACTTGCCTGGCCCCTCTGCCTTTTTCCTCTGGTTTTCCACCAGAAGGTGCCTTAGACTTGTGACAAGCTTTTGGGCCTCAGCTGTCCTGCTTTGGAACAACCCTGTTTTGCTGGGCATTTACCCACCAGGGAATGGGTAACCTGGGGTGCGTCGCATGGAAAATATTTGAAACTATATTAGAGTTCTTTTCTACTGAAGGCCTCATGCACTAGAGTATGTTTTGTCTTGCTGTGGTAGATGGCAGAACCTATTTAGAGAAGGCAGTTTTATGGGTCCCAGAGTGCCCAGCATTCTACTGGTTAACAAAAATAGGTATAAACTGCTGAGGAGACTTTAGAGATTTGTCAGGTGGGCAGAAGTACAAGCCTGCCATTTCTGAACTGGTTTCCAGTTCAGTACATTGCCCAACACCCAGGAGGAGAAATCCCTCCCCTCCCGCACCACCTCGGCCAGGCACTTGCAGTTATCAGGCCCTTGGTGACAGCAGAGCCCTGACTCCCTCCTCCGCAGTGTTGGGTTGTTGGGTGGGAGCCGCCACCTTCCGGTTAGGACCGGTGGGCTCTTCCTGGCTTCCGGGCAGCGCCGTTTGCTCCCTGTCGCCTCAACTACAAAATGCCCAAACTGAAGTCGAAGGTAGGGCTGAAGGGTTGGAAAGCAAAGAAAGTGTTTTCACTCTTTGCAGTAGCTGCTGGGGGTGGGGGTGGGAGGGAAGGCGCCATCCAGCACCCTCACCCAGGCAGCGCCCCTCGCACTTCCCTGAAACCGTCCCATCCACCCCATCCCACACACTCCCTGCAGTGACTTAGGGATCCATAATAAACAGGCTGGCTCTAGAAGTTTCCTGTGAGGATGAGAGAGGAAGCACAGACCTGGAGGATGTGAAGGAGGTTGCCCAACTCCCTGGCAAGACGGAGTAGGAGAGGGAGCACTGGGGCCAGGCTCAGGGGCCCAAATGAGCTGGGGAGCTGGGGAGCTGACAAGATGGCGGAGCAGCGAGGTGGAGTGGAGAGAAATCGAGGTTAACAAGAGAGAAAGCTCTGGAGTGGTGGGGCCCTGTGAGCTGGGTGGGAAGGTAGGTCCTGTTCTAAATGCAACAGAATTTCATTTGACTATTTTAAAAAGACTCATTTTTAGCTGTGTGAAGGGTAGATTCTTGGGGTCAAGAACAGAAGCTGCTGACAGTAAGGGAACCCTGGCTGTGGTTCAGGTGGGAGATGTGGGGGGTTTGAACATCTGGAGCGGCTTGTGGGGCCGCGACGAAGCCCTGATGGTGGAGAGCGGTTCATTTGCCCAGACTTTGTGGAACTTGAGTTGGTCCTGGTGGCCGAAAGTGACAGGTATCGGGATTCAGGAATGTATTTTAAAAATAGGACTAGTTGATTGTCCACAAGGGTTGTTAATTATTTACATATTGGTAAGGTAATTTGGAACTTGTTTGGTTACAGAATCTTGTAAATTTGAAAGATTTCCTTCTCATCCACATATAGCCTTTAATGGTGAAATCATATGCTTTTCTCTCTTGATCTGTGGTACAGCTTGGTGGCAGTCTCAGCATGGTCCTGCTACTATAACAGAATGCCATAGACTGGGTGATTTAAACAACAGAACATTGTTTCTCATAGTTGTGGAGGCTGGGCAGTCCAAAATCAGGGTACCAGCAGCTTGGGTTCCGTTGAGAGTCCACTTACTGGTTACAGACTGCCACTTTCTCCTTGTCAAGTGGCAGAGAGAGATCAATGGCTTGGTCATGACTCTTAGAAAGGTATTAACCCCATTCTGGTGGCTGCCGACAATGACCAAATCACCTCCAAATACCATCACATTGGGGATTAGAGCTTCAACATATGAATATGGAGCAGGGGACTGAAACATTCAGTTCATAGCAGGCTTGGGCTAAGTGCCAGCACTGACCTAGAGAGGGAGGGAGCGAGAGCAAGAGAGAACACACTAAAAATGGGAAGTCAGAGCCTGCCTGCCTGCTACAAACTTCTTTTCTGGTTGGCTAAGGTGGCACTCAAGCCCACATGAAGTAGCTGAAGACTATGCAAAGCAGCAGGCAGTAAGACGTGTCCTATGTTGTATCCCCTGCAGTTTTGGCACATACCAGATACATTATAGTTCATAGGATATTAGCACCCTATAGTTACATTAGACTGAATTTATGGATTATCACATTTAGTTTGTGATAATTTGTCTATTTTGTTCCAAGTAAATTTCAAGATTATTTTGTTTGATTTCTATGAAGAAATCCTTATGGTTTTGATAGAGATGGCAATGAATCTGTACATTGCTTTGGGTAAGATGGCCATTTTAATGATGTTAATTCTTCCAACCCATGAGTGTAGAATATCTTCCCATCTCTCTGTATTTTCTGTTTCTCGCAACAGTGTCTTATAGTTTTGTGTGCAGATCTTTCACTTCTTTGATTATATTTAAACTATTTAATTCTATTTTTATGTGATTATAAGTGGGATTGTTTTCTTGATTTCCTTTTCTGCTCATTTGTGATTTACATATAGAAACAACAGATTTTTGTATATTTGTAGCCTGCCACTTTACTGTATTCATTTATTATTTCTAATAGCATTTTATTTTATTTTATTATTTCTAAAACTCATGTTGTTGAGGATTTTTATCATAAAGGGATTTAAAATCTTGTTAAATGCATTTTCTGCATCTACTAGATGATCTGTCTGTTGTGATAATCTTAAGATTTTTGTCCTTCCTTTTGTTGATGTGGTGCATCCTGTTTACTGATTTATATGGGTTGTACCATACTTGGCATAAATCCCACTTGATCATGATATCTAATTCTTTTAATGTATTGTTGAATTCAGTTTGCTAGTAGTTTGCTGAGTATTCTTTTTGCATCTATATTCATCAGAGATATCGATCTATAGTTTTGGCTTCTTTTTTTTCTCATGTCCTTGTCTGATTTTGGAATCAGGGTAATGTTGGCTTCAAAATAGAATGTGGTCAGAAATGTTGTTTCTTTTACAATTTTATGGAAGAGATTGAGAAAGACAGGTATTAATTCTTTGAAAGTTGGGTAGAATTCACCCGTGAAGCCATCTCATCATGGATCTGTTTTCTTCCTGATTCAGCCATGGAAGTTTGTATGTTTCTAAGAATTAGCTCTTTTTTCCTAGATTATCCAGTTTGTTGCCATATACTTGTTTGTAATACTCTCATGTGATCCTTTGTATTCCTGTAGTATCTGTTGTGACTTCTCTACTTTCAGTTTGGGTTTTATTAGTTTTCTTTCTTTTCCACAACTTTTTTAAAAAAGACATTTATTTATGCATACAAGCTGGGGTGTAGGCAAGAGATGTGGGGGATGGGGATGAGAGGATTCACCAGAGACAGAGTGGGGAGCAAAACAGGCAGATTGACTGAAATACACTGCTGAGGGGAGCAGCGGGCAAAGCAGGACAGGTCTGCTGCGCCATGTGGGAATCTCCCTGGCTGGGTATCGAACTCATGCTGTAGTGGCTCTGGATAGCTTCATAGTGCTGCAATCTAACCTGTTGTACAGCCGGGGAGGCCCCAAAACTTTTTTTTAATTAAGAAAACCTCACTGATTTTTAAAGCTTAGATTTTTAATACTGCATTAAACATTTATTGCGCACTTATTTAGGTATTTACTCATGGGAATTTGGCCATGAATATTTGCCCATGAGGCAGAAAATATTAAGGCATGGCCTGTGTTCTCCAAGACCTCAGTGAGGAAGAAGACCAACATTTGGACAGTATTTGTTAGGAATGTGTTAACTGCTACAAAAGAGGACACATTACAGTGGGATCCTAAATGAGAGATGACCTCTAATGGGGAAAATTAGGAAAGACTTGCCTGATTAGATGGCATTTCAGCTTTACTTGAATGGGTTCTATCTAGCTTTGTGCAAATTGGTTCTGTTTTTGAAGAAGCCAGTTCAAATGGGTGTCTCTTACCTCTCTCTTTACCATGACATCATGTACTGGCTTGTATGTTAGTTTGCAATTATTATCTAATTTGTTCACATTTGTATAATATGTGTTTTCTTTCATTGTGTGTCCCTGCCTATTTATTTAATATTTGTGTAAGTTTACTCTAAATGTTCCTCTGCTTACTTTCTGATTTCTTTTTACAAGCTATTCTCTAGATTTGAAAGCACTTCTATGATTTGTGATTCACATATAAAATACTGTAATATTCCAATTAATATTATTTGAAAAAATATTCCAAATGACATACTCAGAAACAAAATATTCATCATGAATTTTATACCACAGGTATAAAATGTTGCTGGACAAGTTTCTATTTAAATCATGCTTGCTAGCTTGACTAACTGCCTAAGAGTTCACCAGGTACTTACTTCAGATTGCTTTAATTTCAAGAAGGTAAGGCTGCTTCTCTGCTGTGGAATAATGCAGGATATTCAACAAGGGTATAGATTAGTCTGAATTGAGGTTGCTAGAAACTAAACCATGCTGGTGAGGACACAAATGGGCTCAAGAAAAGGGCAGTTTGTTAGAAGAATGCAGTAAAAAATTTCATACATATCTATAGATAAACAGCAAAGCTTACCAGGCTTCAGAGGGTCTAGGTATGAGATTTTTAGTGAATCCACTTGTCAGTCTTCTACTATAAAGGCCCCTTTGGTTTCTTTCTTTTCTACTTTTCTCCTCTTCCAGATGGGCTCCTACTGCCTCACATGCTTTTTTATTCTCATAACCTCCCCATATGTCTTGGTCAGAAAAATCTTCTCTATGGAAAGTTCTTACTTGTTAAAAAAAATTGATCTTTTAAATTAAAATAACATGTACCAGCAAAAAGCAAGACTAATATAGAAAGATAGAAATTTTTGAAAAATTAATTTCTCCCTTTTCAACCTCTTTGACTTCTGATACTTTTCCCTAAAGTCAGAGTTTGTTTTGTAGACTTCTTAAAAGTATGCTTATGAAGATGTACACATGTATAGAGAGCTATATACACATGGAATGACTATAAATGCGAATATTTTCATTTGCACAGAAGGTATCTTTACTGTTCATTACTTAAAAAATTTGTATTTTTTAAGCATATAGCATTCTTTCCTTATTAATTGACACAAAACTTACCTTCTTTAAGTAGCTATTTGTGGCTAGATTATTTTAATTTTTGTAATTACATGATTCATTACATAATTTCTCCATACTGATAAACTTTTTAGATTGTATCTGATTTTATGATGAATATCCTTGTATATCTGTCTACTTAATAGTTTTAGCTTTTACATTTATTTTGTGATGAATTTCAACTTAATTTTTATATGTGGTCTGAAATAAGAGAGTCTTTGTTTCCTTTTGTTATGGCAGTAAGATTGTTTTAGCACTTTTTGTCAAAAAGTTTCCCTTTCTAGTATATTGAAATATGATTTTAAAAAATATTGACCTTGTATCCTGTAACTTTGATAAACTCACTAATTTTAATAGCTTTTTTTGGGTAAATTCCATCAGATTTTTAAAAATGATTTATTTATTTATTTATTTATACATACAAGCTGGGGTACAGGCCAGAGGCATGGGGTGGCGAGAGGGTTCACCAGAGACAGAGTGGGGAGCAGAACAGGCAGATTGACCGAAATACACTGCTGAGGGGAGCAGCGGGTGAGGCAGGAGAGGTCTGCTGCGCCATGTGGGAATCTCCCTGGATGGGCTTTGAACTTGTGTCACCACTGCCGAGAGCTCCACAGCACAGCGCTTAACTGCTGCACCGCTAGGGAGGCCCTCCATTAGATTTTTTTATGTAGATGATCATGTCATCTGCAAATAAAGACCATTCTATTTTTTCTTCTGTCTTACCTGAATGTTTTTTACCTAACTTATTTGCACTGACTCCATTACAAGTTGAATAGAAGTGGTGAGCATAGACATACCTGCCTTGTTCTTGATCTCAGTGTGAAAGCATTCAGTTTATTACTGAATTATTACATAAGTGTGAGGTTAATTTTAGGTATTTCTTACATGTCTTTATCACTTTATCAGATTGAAGAAGAACCCCTCCATTCCTAATTTACTGAGGCTTTAAAAAAAAAAAATCCTGAATGGATGTTGAATTTTGTCAAATATTTTTTCTACATCTATTTAGATAAGCAAATGGTTTTCTTTTTCACTCATTAGTGTGATGAATCTACATGTGCTTTTTGTTTATGTACGTAGGATAAATGCTTACCAGTAAAATTGCAGAGAAAAAGAGTGTGGGTATTTAATAGATTTTGACTATTATCCTAAAAAATATTGTGCTAATTTATACTGTAACTCATATTATCTGAGTGTTTATTTTTTCTAAGGCCTTTCCAACAGTGAATATTATCAAACTTTAATGAAATCTTGTCATCTTGATAGGAAAGAAATGGCATATCAATGTTTTGATTTACACTTCAAGATGAGTGAGATTTAGCATCTTTCCTATGTCTTTCACACAGTTAATTTGTTTTTCCATAAGGTTATTCCTTTTCTTTCTATACTTATATACTTATATACTCTTACCTATCCTATAAATTAACTTCATATGATTGTTTAGCCTATTTTCTAAATATAAATAGCCTCAGTCTTTGTTATTAAACATATTAGAGCCCCGTATTTATTTCTTAGTTTTATGGGTTGGGAGGCAAATAGGTTCCTATTAGAACTCACAGAGCCACTGAGCTGTTAAATGCCTGAAAATGTGTATTAAACAATAGTTTGACTGAAAATAAAAGTATTTGCTCCCAGTTTTCTCTCCCTTTGAGCTTTGTGCACTTAGATTACATATTTTGTGGCAGTGGGTACTGGATGTCTAACTCTCTTAGTTTTTCCATTCTCCTTCACTAAACACATAAATCTTAAGGGTACTTTGTGAAATTTGTTCCACAGATTCCTTTTGATCACTAAAGTCATGGGTTTTTCTTCATTTTCCTTCTAGACTAACTGGCTGCTTAGGGGCCACCCACCCAGCTAGTTAATGTGTATTTCTTCATCTTTTATGTGACCTTGTTTAGCCTTGGGCAGATTCAACTTCAGGCTGTTGGGTGGTTTCTTTTTCTCTACAAGATGAAAACAACCTCACATCTCTGTGTGATGAGTCTTTTTTGTGTATTACTGTTCCTTCTCTTTTCCTCCTTCAGGGAGAAAGAACAGGAGTTGGACAGGCAGAAGGTCACTTGCCTTCTTCTGCCTATTGGTTTTCCTGTGCCATTCAGCGGTTCATTAGTTTCACCTAACTACAGTTCCTCATTTAGAGCAGAGTGGACTGGGACATCAGCCACAAAGGGGGACTGACTGTGCCTCCATCGTCTGGAGGTGGATTGGGAAGGTGACTTTCTGATGAGACGAGTGACTCAAATGCCTGGGCGTTTTTTTTATTGGTTTGATATTAGTGGTTTACTATGTCTATAGGATTTAAGCCATGGCCCCCATGAGACTTTGAGACTTTTTAGAATATTAGCCAGGGTGGCAGTGAGGAAGAACTTCAGGGAAGTAGGATTGACTGTGTGTTTGATTACTAAATGTACACTCACATCAGCGTTTATCCCCCATGGTCAATCTTGTTTCACATATGTCCCTTCTTATTTTCTTCCCCCATATTTTTCCAGACGTTGTATTATTACACCTATAAATATTTCTGTGCATTGCTAAAACATATGGGCCTTTAAAAAAAAGCCACCCAATATCACAACTTACACATAACATTTTGCAGTGCTTCTTAATGTCGAATAACTTGTTAGTGTTCTAATGGTCTTGTAAATGTTATGATTTTTTAGCTTGCTTTTGTAACTCCTTCATATTTTTTATATAGATTTTAAGCCTTTTTAAATTCTGGGGTTACACCTTTTACTTTTTTTTTCTTTTTTTCTGAAGAAATAGGGTCACTTGTCTTAAAGACTTTCTTGAAAAGGCTTAGAGTCTGGAGTTTGCTTATTGTGCACCCGTAGTATTGTCTAGTGTGTTGTCCTTGTTGTTTTTATAAATTGGTAATCTAGACGCTTGATAAGATTCAGTTAAATTTTGGGGCAACATCATTTTTTAGATAGTGGGGTATTCTTCCATCAGGAAGCATAATGTCTGATTTGGTGATGCCAGAAATCTATGAAATATAAATCCATATGAGGTAATGTTAGATAGAACCTAACCATGAACTATTTCCTGGCTATTTTTTTTTTAAAGTATGCCCACTGCTAAGGAACACCTCAGGAAGTCTTTATCCATTGGATCCTGATAAGATAAGGCAACAGCTGTGCTATTAATTTACAGCCATACACCTCCCTGCACTGTGTGGTGTGTAACCTGGACAAGTTCTCCTTCTTTTGTGGTAGAAGGAATCTGGAGCTGATGGCGTAGTCCTCCCACTGCTGTTAGTCAGAAAAAGGGGCCATGTTTAGCTCATTTGTACCTGTAACAGAAAGAATATTGACTTACTGCTTTCTCAACTGCCATAAAGAGACTTAAATTCTGCTCTCCAGGAGTTTGCCTTCTAAAAGCAAAACAAAAAAAGAAAGAGACAATTATTCTTAACTTCCAAGGGACTGTGTTATCACACGGATAAAATCTCTAACTAAATTATCTTTCCCATCCATCCATCCATCCATCCATCCAGCGACTAAAGTAATGAGAATTTTGCATATTTCCTAGATATTTGTCTCATAATGATGTGTGTGCAAGTATAGGAAAAATGTTACCCTTATTTACTGAATGAGGAATTCCCTCCTAGGTCGTGTTCTCTTCACTTTGCTAATAATGTGGCTGTTCCTGGTAGGAATACAGGGAAAAGCAGAATCTTGCTTGGAGATAATAGTGCCTTTGATGAGAAATACATTGGTGGCAATGAGTTCCATACTACTGCTATGTGCAAAAATGGAGTGCATCAGTCTTTACTTTAAAGCAATCACTTACACAGACACATTCCAGCCCAATAGGACTTGTGATTTGGTTTGTAAACTGCATGAACCTCGCCTGTGCTGATAAACCATGACTTACCTCTGCTGAGGTAGACTAGTCCTTATATTTGTTCTTCCGTGAGAGTAGTCTGTGTAACCTGAGTTTTCTAATGCCTGACGTCTCCCTTTCATTTCATATCCAAATAAGTGACAGAGGCCCCATTTAGGGACTGCAGGAAGTCCGGGTGCCTCTGAGGGAACTACTGAGGGTTCTGCAGAGTCCTATTGTTCCAGGTTAGCACCTCTCACTACATATAGCTCCTGACCCTTTGGCGAATGCTGGCCATTTCCATGAGATCTCAGGTCTGTGAGGCCCCAGACACTGACTTAGAAGAAATACATTCCACTCTCAAGGTTATCATACCATCTGGCCAGGAGCAACTTTTTGGCTTAGAAGGACTGTACCAGCAGCTTCCCCAGAGCAAGTTATCACCACTTATATATTACTTTATAAGCAACCACTGTTGGGGCTGAGTTCTTAATCATTTGTCAGAGAGTTTATAGAGTCAGGTATTGATTTTATGGAGAGAAGACTGGCAGCCCAGTTAATAGTGCCCTGTCCTTCGCACGTTTGTTTAACCTTGTCTGTGAATGCCCAGAGGGACATGATGGGGCTGGCAGTGGAAGGGTCTCCCACTTACTATTTGGATGGGTCTCCCTTCCACTTACTATTCATTGACACCTACTATAGATGAATTCTTTTGTCTGAGTTGTTCTTGCTTTGAGATAAGCAGAAATGATTATTCATTAGGTCTGTTGGGCATTTCACGTCCATTTGATTGGGAGTATTTTCCCATAGATCTTTTCAATATTTTTTATAGTTGGTCAGAGAGAAACATTGTTAAGCTGCTAACTCCTTTCATTCTATTCTGTGGACAGACTCTCTTCTTCTAAGGATTGGGCCTAGCTCAGAGGCATGGATTGCCATTCCTGCCCTGCCCCGAAGCAGTGATGTCACCCATCTGTGCTTCAGTTTCCTCACCCGTACAGTAGCAGTATGTTAGCTTGCTAGGGCTGCCCTAAGTACTGCAGACTAGATGGCTTAAACAACAGACATTTATTTTTCTCACAGTTCAAAGGCTGGAAACTGGAGTCAAGATGTTGGCAAGGTTGATTCCATCTAAGAATGCTCTCCTTACCTCATAGGTGACCATCTTCCCTCTGTGTCTTCGCGTGGCTTCCCTCTGTGTGTGTCTGTGTCCTAATCTCTTCTTATAAGGACACCAGTCATACTGCACCAAGGCCTCTCATAAGACTTAGATGTATCTTTACCTGTGCAAATAAAGACACATTCTGAAGTACTGGAGATAACTTCAGTACCTCTAGTAACTGGAGGTTAGGATTTAGGAGGGTATACAATTTAGCCTATAACAGGGGGTGAGGTGGGAAAGGTAGAGGATTCTTAATTATTTTCTAATAATGTTAAGGAGGCCCCAGAGCATAGGATGACAAATTGTCTCTACTGGACAGATATCCTAGGATACAGGACTTTGAGTCCCGACTCTGAGGATGTCCCAGGCACACTAGGAAAGTTGGTCATCCTGTCTGTTGCTTACAGGGAACAGGTCCAGTAATTGGTCTCCCAGCCTTCTCACCCAGAACTCTGATGCTTTTCTCCACTCAAACATCAGCATCCTAAGTGAGACTTAATTGAACAAAAGGATTTTGTGGCCAAAAATCATTAGAAAACCACTTGATTCTATGACCTCAAAAGACCTTTTCTTGCTGTCACATTTTATGATTTAATTTCATTTGCACACACCAAATTCTGGCCATTGGAGCAAAACTTAATTTGGTTCTCATTTAGTCCATGGCTGAAAGTGAAATAAAACATTATAGGAAGCTGTGCTAAGCCTTGTCTATTTTGAAGTAGAACTGGATGCTGTGCTTTGTGATGGCAGATGATGTTTGCTGAGCACTACATGCTCTGACCTTATCCTGTCATCTGGTAATCCTTATAGCAACTCTGTGAAATGTTGTATCACCACCAATAGTAGCCTCATGATACAGATGAAGAAACTGAGGCACAGACTGATGAATAACTGGTCCAAGTCTTAGCACTGGTCAGGGCAGTGCGGGCAGTTTGACTTGAGCGCTACTGTCTCAACTCAATGCTGAGCCCAGATGCAAGTCTCTGTTGATGGGAGCAGAGACCACACCAGTAAGTATAACCTAATTCCATCTCAGCTCCTGGGCCAGAGTCTTCTCTCCGGAAAGGGAAAGCACATTCCAGGACATCTTTGTCCCCTGCCTGTCTGTCCTTGATCAGCACCCTGACCTGGTCCTGCTTTTTGCTCCTGTGGAAGCTGAGAGCAGTTTTTAAGGTGTTGAGAAGTTTTGGTGATCTTGCAATAAAGAATACTAAATTGCATACTGACAGACTATTCCCTTACTGATTCTTTTTCAGGTCTTCTGATCATGTTAAGGGAAAAGTTTGCACTAGTCTTTTATTCTATCACTTGACGATCTTTTCTTTTTCAGTAAAATAGAGCAGAGGCCAGCAGTATCTGGCTGGACTTGAGTAACTGTATTAGTGTAGTAATCTTTTTACAGTTAATTTAAAAATTTGAGATACGGTGAATGATATTGATTTTACCTTTATGGCAGTTAAATAAAGTACTTTCAAAATACATTTATTTATGTAGAAAAGAAAGTGATAATTAAAACATATTTAGTAATTTACAGTATGGGTAATGTACAGATAGAGCAAAAACTGTGAGGCATGTGGTAGAAAGATTGATTTTTGTGGGACACAGCCAGGAGGAAAGATTGGCATTCATTAAAATCTTAAAACCATCAAGGGAAAGGTAGGAACTGTTTGACCAGCTGACTTTTAAAGACTAAGTGCCTCAGGCAAGGGTGAGTCTTGCTAGGGCTGCTGGAGGCTGGCTGCAGCTGCCTTTGAAGCTTAGTGGGCCTGCCAGGTAAACTCTGGAAAGACTGGTTCCCCTCAGGCATCAGCCCCACAGCCATTGAGATTATATTTTACTAATGCTTTTCAATATTTTTGCAATGTCCCCATCAGAAAGGGCAACAATTCTATACCAAGTCAAAAGGCAATGTCTTGGGAGAATGCAGTCTAGAAAATAATCAGAATTAGAAATGCAAATTGCAATTACCAGGTGGAGCAAAAGTGTTTACCTTGGGTGGACACCAAGATGCTGTGCAGGGGTTGGAATCTGTGTCTCTTGCTGTCAGAGCCTAATGACCACTCCCCTAGTGCTAGAAGCCAGCTGGAGTTGCTTCCTCATCCAGTCTGGAGCAATCAGACTTGAAGGGACTTTTTTATGGGCTAAGTCTCTAGCGACTCTTTGCCTGCCAAGCTTGTGGCTGGTACTTAAACTCTGTAGGACTGTGTCCTTATTAAATAGAGTACTTCTAAGGCAAAGTGAGTTTGCAAGTCCTGGTTAACCACGCCATGTGATTCCCACACTAGTTTGTGGCTATATGGGCAGGATCTGGGCTTGGCTAATTCTTATAGGACCTAAGACCTAGACAGCTGTGGATGCTGGGCTTTGATTGATGCCATTTGCTATAGGCACCAAATCTTCCTTTGTAACAGCCCAAACTTTGTTTATTGAAGTGAGAAACTGGTGTCTAGTGACCATCAGGGAGACCTCAAGGTTACTGGAACCTGGGGAAGATCTTAGATCTGTAACTTTCAGCCATCCCCAGGAGCAGTAGGGGCTGCCACTAGGAGCCTAGAATGACAGCTGTTCAGGCACCACCGGACATCTTCTATCACCTTTTCCCTCTTACCTGCAGTGTGAACATAATCTCCCCTTTTACAGTTATGTTTTTGAAGATGTTCAGATTCATTTTGCTCTACCTCTTACCTCTCTACCCCCTGCTCCCATTTCTTAAGGACACTTTAAATCCCATACAAGAAAAGACTACATAAAATAGAAGGAAAAAAGAAAAAGTGCAAGTTGCTGCTTAAGAAATAAAAGTATTCTTGTTTCAAAAACCTATTGCTCCTAATCCTCTGAAGTGGTATACATAACAAACTCTTTTTTTCCCCATCAGGAAGAATCTGTATGGATTATTTCATTACAACACCACGATGCTTAGACTTGAGTCACTTCCAGATCCCACGGATACCTGGGAAATTATAGAGACCATAGGCAAGGGAACCTATGGCAAGGTCTATAAGGTAACTAATAAGAAAGATGGCAGCCTGGCCGCAGTGAAAATTCTGGATCCAGTCAGTGTAAGTAATGGTGGTAATTATTATCTCAATATAATGTTTCTTGCACACTGAGCTTTCAACTTCTTTCCTGATTCTAGGGATAAATTCATGAAACCTGGCATGAAACCTCAGAAGTTATTCATAAATTTAAATGCCAAGTGGAGTCCTCTCATACACACATCTGAATGAAGGGATTCCACTTGGAATTTAAATTTTCCTTGACCTTCCATTTCTTATCCATTTTACTGTCATTTGGTTTTAGTCCTCTGGACTCTTCAAAAGTTGTTCTTTGAAAAGAGTGATGTATTTCCCTCCCTAGATTTTTATAGGAATTGATCTCTTTGTAAATTACAAAGTGACCCAGACTTCTGCTATTTAGTCATCTAGCCTGGCATTCTATTTCAGAGCACTGAACACTGAGGTTATAGTGCTGTATGCTGTTTTGCACATGAGGTTGTGAATGTTCTGTCCTGGTTGGATCCCCTCAAGCTACTTCTCCTTCACAGCTTTGAAAATTTACACATTAAAAAAAATTTTTTTTTATTTAAAAATTTTAAAAAAGACATTTTATAATAGTATTGTTGAAGATAAAAGAATGTAATGAAGATCTTTTATTGATGTAATAGAAAGTTTTAGTTAGGATATAAATGAATATCCATTGTTAGGTATTTTCAAGATGTGGTAATAATGACATGAAAAATACTGTATAAATATACTTTCAGTGATTACTTAAGAGTGATGTTATACATACTGTATCCTTCCTTACACATTAGATTTAATCCAACATGTGTTTTTTACACTGTTTAGGATATGGATGAAGAGATCGAAGCAGAATACAACATTTTGCAGTTTCTTCCTAATCATTCCAACGTTGTAAAGTTTTATGGAATGTTTTACAGAGCAGATCACTGTGTAGGAGGCCAGCTGTGGTTAGTCCTAGAGGTAAGAGCTCCTACTGGGTAACAGAGACACAGACACATTGCTTAAATAAAGATACACCTTTGAGGAGTTGGTCTCTCTTGGGTGTCATGGATACTTTACCAGATGTGGTGTTCTCCTCCGTAGTTCTTACAGATTGGTTGTGTACTGAAATGTTCATGTTTCTCTGCTTCAAAAGTTTAATAATCTTTATTCTAGTACAGAGTAAATACAGGAATACAGTTGGGAAAGGTTATTTTCTTGTCCAGACTGGGAATATTTCATAAAAAATATGTTCTAGTCGATTGCAACTCATTTTCAAAAATTGTTAACACAGGTTTACTTGACTTGCCAACTTGGAGTTAGCCCATTCATGTTCATTAATCCTCATCTTAGATTAGGCTCCCTGAGAATGAACTGTGAGAGCTGTATATGATAGGTTTGTTGGAGATTTCTTGCAACAGATAGATCCAAAAGGAATGAGAACTGCAGGTTTGGGCAAGGGAGACACTGAACAACAGTTTGCTTGCAGCAGAGGCCTAAGCCTACCTTCTGGGAGATGAAATGCTGAGATGCTCAGAGTCGCCCTGACTTTCTGTGTTCACCAATCACCAGCTGTGTGCCACTCAGGGAAGGGCATGATCTCTGGACAGTTTTCTGTGGCAGGGGCAGTTCCTGGCCAGAGGTACAGAGGGACCAGGGAGCAGCCGATATTCCTGACAGCATCTGCTCTGAAGGGAGCATTGCTGTATCCACTATAGCCCAGCTTTCCCCCATCTTACTAATGGGAATGTATATGTTTATCTGGGTGTAAACAAGTGAATTCCAAACAAATCCAATTCTCTATGGGACTAATGTGGTAAAAATACAATAGTGAAAATATATAAAATGTGTATATTAGGACTGGTCTGTTATCCTCACTAGGCCCACCCTGATTTGTTCTGGATTCTGCCCTTATAAACAAGGACATACCTTGGTGTTTGAGGTCATATATGTGATCCAGTTGCATCTCTGGTACCTCTTGTCTGACTCTTCTGCCTGGCTCTGGGAAAGCCTGTGCAAAGGACAGTATATGCTGGCAGCCGTAACAACCATGTATGGAGAATTAATTTGCTATATTCAAATGGGATAATCTGCAAGGAAACTTGTTTGGACATTTCTGTCACATCAGTTGCATTTCTCAGAATATAAAAATGTCAGGGATTTGGTTTTCAGAAATCATCTTTGTTTATTGACTAGTTAAGTCATATAACATGCTCTTATACCTTCATCTTTTGGATTTGATTGTTCCTACTCCCACCCTGAGAATATATAGATTTTATGCTGCCAGAGAAACTCTAGAATAACATTAATTGTTAAAGTACTGCTTTTCTTGGGATTTGGAAAGGATTGTTTCCAGAATCTCTGATTATATTCTTCAGTTCCTTAAGATCTCTGTGTTTGTACTTGTAATTTAATACTGGAAATGCAGTAGCCAGGAAATACTGGTTTCTGCTCATTTTATCCCCTGACTCAAAAAGACTACATTCATACATGGAGAACTGGAACTTCCAGGAATTTTCCAGGATCTACCAAGGGACCTCCTCTCCATGTGACCAGGTGGTTTGCTCTTACTTGCAGCCACCTGGTGAAAAGATGTTCTTCACAATGAGGAGTAACATATCGTCAGCCTCAGTACATGGCAGCCTAAAATGGGCACACGTGGCCTTGAAAGATGAGAAGGAGGGCTGGAATGAGGGGAAGATGACATCAGAGGAGGTTTTCTGTTTCACCCCCAGGAGATTAATCTTAGGTAATTCAGAGGGGCACTGGACACAGAAGATAACCATGATTTGGGGTGATTAGAACACCTCTTGAACATTGGGGACCAATGCTGACCATGACAGAATAAACACTGAGCAAAGCAAACTCTAAACAACAAAAAGCGGGTGGAGAGAAGCACCTGGCACCTGGGGACTGTGGCTGGGGTGGAAATGGTGGTCCAAATGCCCACTCCTATGATAGGGCTGTCCTGGGGAGGGGGCAGCTGCTTAATGGGGAAGCACCCATCTACTTGTAGGGAGAGAGTTGTGAAAGTGCTGGGGCAAGCTAGGTGAGCATGGTCCCCAGTGGAGAAGACAAAACTTAGACTGGTGCTAACCCTCTCTCCTCAGGAGTTGGGCCAATATGGTGAAGCTGTGCTGAATGCCCCACCTGCATACTATACAGATGCAGGTCTGGAAACCCAGAGAGGAGGGTTTTCAGTGTACCATAGGCATGAGCTGCCCTTACACACTACTCTCACCAGTGACTAGAATCCACCAGGCCTTTCCCCCACTGGAAGTGCAGCAACTACAGATTAGTTTTCCCAGGCATATAGCATTTGCCGGAAAAGTGAAAGTTCTGCATGTGTAGAACACTTCAAGAAAGAGCAGTCTAGAACACTAGAAAATGGGGAGATGGAAAAATTCAACATAAGGCACCTTGATCCTTAAGGGCATATTTCATCACAAAGAGAGAACAAATCTCCAGAAGCCAACAAGAAAGACATGGAATATCTTTTCTTCCTATCAGAAACAGGGCTCAAAATTGCCATGATAAAGTAATTCAAAGAAATGGAAGAAAACACAGAAAAGATGATCAAAGATGTACCAGAAAACTAAGAAAAAACAAATGAATGTCCTGAGAGAGAAAATTAATGACCAGAAGAAAGAAATTGAAGGTTTAAATAAGAAAATAATGGGAGATGGAAGATGTAAAGAGATCAATAGAGGAGATAAAAAAAACTCTGGAGAAAATTGTGGCAGTGGAAAAGACACAGGGGAAGGTTGAGTCAGTGATCTCAAAGATGGTAATTAACAAAGAATCCAAGTGAAGAAAGAAATGTGAAGAAAAAATGAAGAAACATTTTGAGGATTATGTGATTCCCTGAGAAAGGCAATGTAAAATTAATGGGTATTCCACAAGGAAAAGGGAGAGAGAAGGAAACAGAGAATTTATTCAGAGAAATAACAGAGGAAAACTTCTCAAACCTGGAGAAGAAACTAAATATCCAAATCCACGGGACTAAAAGAATACCCGGTTACTTAAATGTAATGAGACTACACCAAGACACATAGTGAAACTTCCTAAAGTTTAAGACAAAGACTATTAAATCTTGCTAGAGGAAAGAAGCAGAAAACCTGTAAAGGTATACCTAGCAGGATTACATCTGACTTATCTGACAAACACTAGGCATAGGTAAGGAGAATAGAATGATGTGATTGAAATACTTAAAGATAAAACTGTTAGCTAAAAATATTTGACAAGACTCTCCTTCAGATATGTGGGATAAAGTCCTTTTCAAACAAACAGAAGATGAACGAATTTTCAAATGCTACAACTACCCTCCAAGAGATGTTGAAAGGAGCTCTCATATCTAAATCAAAGAGAGGAACAGCCACAAAAAAAAGTGAATGAGGAGATAGAATTAGAAAACTAAGGACAAATTAGAAGTAACAGACCCACATAAATCAACAGCCACCCCAGATGTAAATGAACTGAACTCACTAATCAAAAGGCACAGAGTTGGATCAGGCACAGAGTTGGCTGGTTGGATCAGAAGACAGAATCCAACTCTCTGCTATAGGAAACACACCCAAGTTCCAAAAATAAAACAGGCACAGAGTAAAAAGTTGGAAAACAAGCACATAGAACTCAAAGAAAGGCAGGAACAGCCATACTTACATCAGATAAAATACATTTCCAACTAAAAAAAACTAACAAGAGATAGGGATAGAAACTACATACTGAATAACAACACATCAGGAAGATAGAACACTCCTCAATATGTATTCATGATATTAAAGAGTCTCAAATTATGTAAGGTAATTACATACAAAGTCTGAAATCAGACATTGGGAACAACACATTAGTGACTGGTGACTTAATCACCCCACTGTCATCAACAGACAGTTCAAAGTTCAGCCAGACAGAAAATAAATGAGGACACAGCAGCCTTATATAAGAGTTAGAACTTACAGGCTTAATAGAGGTTCAGAGCACTGCATACCCCCCCCCACCCAAAGCTGAATACACATTCTTTTCAAGTACATGGAACATTCTTTATTATTAATCACATATTGGGTAGCAAAAAAAAGTTAATTTCATGCAGATTGAAATATTATCAAGATTATCATTTGCCTTTGGGCTTATGTTAAAGTTGGTGGTATGGGGAGTTGGGTGTCCTCAGTCTTTTCTGTCCCAGAATAAGCCATCTGTGCTGGGTGGTTATTTTGTCCGGTGCCTCCAAAAGTCTTATAGAACAGGAACTCCTATTCTCCTAGAACTGGCAGGAACCTCAATTAGTGTTCCGTTGAAGAATGGAGGCCCAGAAAAAGTGATATGGGTACAGCTAACAAAATAAATTACATGACACAATTGGAAGGGGAACCACACTTAAGCACTTTTCTCCCTCGGAATACTGCTGCTGTTGTGGTGTCTGCTTGTCCAGGAACAGATGTGGGCTCTCTTGCTGGGATGGCAGCCTCACTGCCATCACTCCTTCCCTCCTCCTCCCTCCTGCCCTTCCTTCCTCCCTCTCCTCTCCTCCCCCTCCTTCCT
>PVIJ01020669.1:0-20417 GCA_004024925.1 Scalopus aquaticus | reverse complement strand
GAACAAAGACCCCAGCCCCTCAGCCTTCAGTGTTCGGGAGAGAGCCCCAGCTATCCTGCTGTGCAGGCTCTCCTCCACTGCCTTCTGGAAGAAACACAATTGAAGTCCTTTCCTTCTGCACCTCTGACAGAGATAAACTGGCAGGTCTGGGGGGCCTGAATATGGGTACCTCTGCTGCATCAACAGCCTCGGCTCGCTCAGCTCCCCCAGCCTAGTAGACAGACCCCCCTCCCTGCGCCCTGGCTGTCTACCTGTCTCAGTAATGCCAACACACCGTTAATTTGTGGGCCTTGCAAATACAAAAAAAAAAAAAAAAGTCTCTTAAAAACTAACAGAGCACAGCCATCCGGAGCCCGGTGGCAAGGCCCCCACTCCCACTTCTAAGCTGAGCCCCAGGGCTACCTCTGTGGACATTCCCACAGGAAACACCTTCCAGTCCCCAGTGTTTATAATCACAACTTGGGTTGCTGCTTATAGTATGTTTAAGTTACTTGAAAAAGACTTCAACTCCCAGCAACACACGATAAATGAGGTCTTTAGGCCAGGGCAGGTGGGAAGCCTGCGGTGAACAGCGTCTCGTGGCTCTGCCCCACTCTCGAGAGCCTAACACTCTCCCAACTGGGACCCATGTTCCTGGACAAGGACTCTCCACACACTCAGACCAACTGCCCAAGGGTTGGACAGAAAAACTTCATACTTGTGATTCCATCTCTACTTCTTCTTCTCTTGAGAATATAAGTTTTGACACTCCCTCTCCAAGGGACACCACCAAGTTTAAGGAACTTACCTTACAGTGAACACGGATGCAGTCATAATAGTATCGCCACTCATCAGGAGAAAATGTAACGGTGACCATGAGGGACAGGCCAGGGACGAGGCCGTGTTCCTGGAAGGGACAGGGCACACTGAGAGCAGGCCTGGAGACCCCACACCACACACCCATCCCAAGCCACAACCCAACAAAGAATACCATGGAAAAGCAGACTAGGCAGATGGTCCTCACCTTTTTCACATACTTGATCTGAAAGTATTTGGTTTGCGGGGGTATAATATGAACATTTGTGTCTTCATTGGAAACATTGACCAGGTGCTGGGAGAGAAAAAGAAGCATTCAGAGAAGACAGTTTTATCTGTTTGCATACTGTCACCTTTAAATCAAAGTAGCCAGTCATTTTACCGGTGACAACAAGTTGTCTACTTGGAAATAGCCAGAGGAATTGCAATTCGGGAAATACATGCTATGGCTGAGCATAGGCAAGTGCAGAAAAGCACTGTGAGAGGCTTACTTTTATAGAGCAAAAGCAGATGGAAGAGACAATGTCTTCCGGTTT
Source organism: Scalopus aquaticus (assembly GCA_004024925.1). Classification (NCBI taxonomy): domain Eukaryota; kingdom Metazoa; phylum Chordata; class Mammalia; order Eulipotyphla; family Talpidae; genus Scalopus; species Scalopus aquaticus. The sequence goes on along the minus strand of PVIJ01020669.1, from coordinate 19,086 downwards.
GGAAGTGGAAGAATAAACTTCCTGTGGGGGCTGCAAATGAAGGTGAGTGTGTGGGAAGGACTGCTGTGAGAGTTCCTGAGATCTCCCTCTGCAGGCCTTCCCAACTCCAGTTTTTTTTAGGTCTCATTTAATTTATACAATATTCATCTCCTTGTTTACTTATATTTCATCATGTTCCTAAAGAGATTTGAGGAGATGAATTTTTAAAAGATACAAACTTCATCACATATCATTTAAAAAATAATAAACATAACTGCCATTTAAAGAATTCAAAATAATAATCACAACAAACACTAGTTAAAGAATAATCAGCTGTGCCTAGGTGCCCTCTGCCCAGTTTAAGGACTTGCTCAGAACCTTGCACACTATTGTGGAAATGTAGACTGGTCTACATGCATATAGCGGTTCTTCAAAACGTTAAAGGTAGAAAATATCACATGACCCAGCGATTCCATGTCTAGATAACCACCTGAAGAGTATGAAAACATGAACTCAAAAAGGTACACGCACCCCGTGTTCATGGCAGCACTACTTCCAACAGCAGGACACGGAAACAACCCAAGTGCTCATCAGTAAATGACCAGATAAAGAAGTTGTGGTGCATAAACTACACAATGGAATACTACTCAACCATAAAAAATAGATAAAATAGGCCTCCCTGGTGGTGCAGGGGTTAAAGTCTCAGCACTATCAAGCTATCACCAGTCACTGCTGCACGGCACAAGTTTGATCCCTGGCCAGGGATAACCCACATAGTGCAGCAGACTTCTCCAGTCTTGCCTGCTGCTCCGCTCAGCAGTGTATTTCAGTAGATCTGCCTGTTGCTCCCCACTCTGTCTCTGGTGACTCCTCTCACCCCCTGTACTTCTGGCCTACACCCCAGCTCTTGTATGCGTAATAAATAAAAATAAAATAAAATAGGGGCCTTCCTGGTGGCTAAATGGGTTGTCTCAGCACTATGACGCTAACAGCAGCCACTGCAGCATGAGTGTGATCCCCGGCCAGGGAGCCTCCCACATGGTGCAGCAGACCTCTCCCACCTCGCCCGCTGCTACCCTCAGCAGTGTATTTCAGTAGATCCACATGTTCTGCTCCCCACTCTGTCTCTGGTGAATCCTCTCACCCCCCACACCTCTGGCCTGTACCCCAGTTCTTGTATGCATAAATAAATCTTTAAAAAAAAATAAAAATAGCTGAAATCCTCCCATTTGTGACAACATGGGTGGGACCCAAGGGAAGAATGCTAAGTGAAAGACAAGTACCAGATGATTTCACACATATATACAATATAAAGAAACAAAAAGAAACAGACAAAACAAACCTGTGCATTCTGACACCATGCTGAGATTACCAGTGCAGGGGAGAGGATAGGATTGGAGGGGCCAGTGGACTATGGTGGAGGGTTATGAGCACCCCGATGGTGGGTGTGGTGTGGTAATATACACTTGAGGAAATGTGAACCTGTACTTCTAAAACATTTACAGTGTTGTAAACCGATGCTACCTTAATAAAAAATAAAAATACATATTCAGAAAAAGAATACAGAAAGAGAAAGAAAATGTCTCAAGCTTTTCCTGAGATTTGATGTGAAACGGACACTTGTTACAACTGAAGGGCTCCATAGCAGATGGCAGGGGGCCAAGGCCTCAGCAGACAATAGACACAGTGATGGTGGGGGAAAAAATACTTCTCTTCACAAGGATGTTTAAATCAAATGTTTCCAGAAGACATATTTGCCAACGAACTTTTTTTAAAAAAGATTTATTTATTTATGCATACAAGAACTGGGGTATAAGCCAGAGGTGTGGGGTGGTGAGAACATTCACCAGAGACAGAGTAGGGAGCAGAACAGGCGGATCTACTGAAATACACTGCTGAGGGGAGCAGCAGATGAGGCAGGAGAGCTCTGCTGCGCCATGTGGGAAACTCCCTGGCTGGGGATCGAACTTGTGCTGCAGTGGCTGCAGACAGCTTCACAGTGCTGAGACTTAACCCACTGCACCACCAGGGAGGCCCCCAACGAAATTTTTTAGTTAGCTTGAAACAACAACAAAACCGAAGAAAGTAAAGCAAAAAATGACAACTGGAGATTCTATTAATTTTGTAGGTCTCAAGTTCTGATTGCAAGTTTAGTATGTTTAGTACAATCCTCTGAGTGTATGAACACATAAAGGTCTGGTTCTGCTCCCAGCACACAGGGCTGACTGGACAGCTGGGCCTGGAACCCTGGCCCTCAGCTCTGGTCCAGGGCTCTTTCTACAGCCCCCTGCTCCTGCACATCTCACCAAATCTCAGAGCCCAAACTGCATTTTCCACGTTTCTTGTTACACTTCATCAGGAGGCCAGTTTTACTTCTTAAATTGGTAAAGAGTAATAGCCTCCCAGGGCTAACCTGGCATTCTGTCTTTCCATTTGTAATTAAAACTGGGGAAAAATAATTATTATTCAAGGGGGGGAAGCCTTTAGATGAAAGATATGTTTAGAAAGTGTCTCTTTTTTTCCTTTTTTAAAAATTTAATTTATATCCTTTACATTATTGTGTATCCCCCGAAGGTTTTCCACTACCGATTCACCCATCAACCATCACCATAGTCCCTTTGAGCTTTTCTCCCCTATTTTGGTCTCTCTTTCCCCCCCTCCCCTGTAGAATGTCTCTCATTTGTGGTTGCCTGCTAGTTTTTGCTTTTGTTTATGTTTTGTATGCTATTTAGAAAGTGTCTTTTAAACCAGTATTAAAAGCTTATTTGAAAACATAAGAAAAAACAGTAATTCAGCATTCACTTTGAGGTAAGGCAAGATAAAATTGTCCCCAAATCCTGTCTTATCCTCCAATTTTGGGGTCCGTAGACACCCCCAGTACTCCAAAGTCTGTGTTCCTTAGAAGCAGAGCTTCTACTGGCTCAGTGGGTCATCGTGACCTTGATGCTGCCCCCACAGGGCACCAGGTAAACTTGAACATGAAACTTAGTCCCTTCTTTGGTTTTTCAGAACTGACCTCACAGATACAACAAACAAAACCCCACCAACCACAAACCCCAAGTAGTCATGAATTTAATAGCTTTTACTCCAGATTTCCAAGGTACTGCTCATAGCTCTCTTCGCCTCTCTCCCACCCTTACTGCCATCTCTGTTCTCCAGGTTCCGCCATTGGAAGGGGCTCTCAGGAGAGTCTAGTCTTCTCCCTCTCCAGTGCACAGGAAAGCCCACCTTCCAAAGAAGGGATGATTTGGGATAATTAGGGGTTAAAATACAACCCCAAGCACTTATCACAGTATTTTCCAAAAGCATTTCCACCTTCAAGTTTGGGATTTTACACCTCCCCTCAGTGGCACAGCTTCTCAAGGAAGGTTAATATCTAACCCTAGGGATCTGGAGATAAAATTCAAGCAGGCTAGTAGTTTCTTTAGATTATTTTATCTTAAAATGTAGGCTGATTATACATTTTGCTCTACAATTTTGTTCCAAAATGTCAGAATAAAATTGATGTTCTAGAAAGATGTACTAAGCATATATGCACGCTGGCTCCAACTCTCTCCACCCTCACACACTAAAGACAAGTTTTAAGATTGATGGCTCCAATTTTGAGAATCAAAATCCTGGGAGAACTACTTCACACCCTGCACAAGAGTCAACTCAAAATGGATAAAAGACCTGGATGTAAGACCTGAAACCATAAAATGTATAGAAGAAAATATAGGCAAAACTCTACATAACATACATCTCAGCAAAATCTTTAACGACACATCCCTCAAAGTGAAGGAAGTGAAAGACAAGATAAACAGATGGGATTACATCAAAATAAAAAGCTTCTGTACAGCAAAAGAGACATTAACCAAAACTAACAGACACCCTACCAACTGGGAAAAGATTTTTGCACACAATACATCTGATAAAGGACTGATAACAAAATTTTACAAGGAACTCACACAACTCAACAAAAACAAAGCCAATAACCCAGTCAAAAAATGGGCAGAAGAGCTCAAAAGGCACTTCTCCAAAGAAGAAAAGCAAATGGCCAACAGATACATGAAAACATGCTCAACATCACTTATAATCAAGGAAATGCAAATCAAAACCACTATGAGATACCAACTCACACCTGTGAGGATGGCACACATTAAAAATACAAGCAATAACAAATGCTGGAAAGGATGTGGAGAAAAAGGAACTCTTCTACACTGCTGGTGGGAATGTGAACTGGTCCAACCACTATGGAAAGCTGTATGGCGATTCCTCAAACTGCTCAACATGGAGCTCCCATACGACCCAGCAATACCACTTTTGGGAATTTACCCAAAGGACACAAAAACACTAATCTGAAAGGATACCTGCACCCGTATGTTCATTGCGGCACTATTCACAATAGCAAAGGTATGGAAGCAACCCAGATGTCCAAAAATAGATGATTGGATCAAGAAGATGTGGTACATATACACAATGGAATACTATTCAGCATTCAAAGAAGATAAACACATGCAATTTGCAGCGACATGGATGGAATTAGAGGGGATCATACTCAGTGAAATAAGCCAGGAAGAAAAAGAAAAATATCGAATGGTTTCACTTATAACAGGACTATAGGGAAACCAAATAGGAGAGAGACACTCAGCAGGGGTGGGGGCAGGGGAGGGGAGGATAAGGGCACAAAATGGAATAGAAAAGAATACAAGGGACCATGGAAATGGATCACGGGTGAATTGGTGGTGGGCTACCCAAGGGGAATACAAAATGTAAAAGACATAAATAACAATAAAAAAAAAATCCTGGGAGAGTCTCTAAGGGCTGCAGTAGGGAATTGAAAACTACTACTGTTATTTCAGAAAGCCTGGAGGAACTGTTAATTTACAGAAGATAAGGCTGCACAGGATCCCAAATGTGTTTGGGGTTGGCAACAGCAACACTGATTGTCTCATGGGCAAATTGATTAATTAGTTACTTAGTTAATTAGTTACTTAATAAATGCAATTCCCCACACAAAAATCTTTCCACAGAGGGGAAAAGAATTGAAGAAAGAAGCCTTTAATTTTGAGAAAACTGGAAACCATTATTTCAAGTTTTAAAGGAAATCCTAACATTGATTTCGATATGAATCCAAGTAAAATGCTTTAAATCCAAGCAAATCCTTTAACCAGATCTGGATCAACCTCAAATGTTAATGAATAATTTATTGTGTCTTAAAACACACAATCATTCCTTTCTTGGGCAATGTGCATAGTTTCCTGTGGCAAAACCAAGATAAAAACAGAGCTGGATTTTCCCATTGTTTGGCAAGAATCCCAAGGTAATTACATTAGGCATTTACTTAACTTTGCTGATGGAAACAGAAAGCTGGTTCTCCGAAGATCTCCCAGAATTTTATTACAATGAAATCATTTTGTGCTTTTATCGATTTCTGTTTGTTTTAATGTTTAATAGAAACAGTGTGATTATTAAGACAGCATTTGCTTGAAATTAGTGTACCTCTGACAAGTTAGTCTTGTCCAATAAAATGAGTTCAATGTCAATCACAAATGTTTATGAATGTCTTCTGTGTGTTAGGCATTGTGCTGAACAAAAGACAGATATGGCCCTGTTCTTCAGCACAATGAAACTTTTACCTCCCTCCCAAAACCCTACCATGCAGGTAAAACAGATTGTACACTGGTGTCCAAATATGCCACATACTTGCTCACCTGAACCTCTCTCAGTGTCTTCCTCTATGCACTGTTAGCTTCTCCCCATGTCTCACTCTACTTTTGAACTATTCCAAATGGCTTCTTCTTCACAGCCTTTTTTTTTTTTTACATCATGACAATAAGCTCATGAAAAGATGCTCAACATCATTCATCATTATGGAAATGCAAAAAAAAAAAAGCTACAGTAAGTTGAACAGAGGCCTCAAAAAGAAATGTACACATTCTCTATCTGGAACCTTCAATGTGATCTTATTTGGAAAAAAGGATCATTGTAGATGTTATTAAGATGAGGTTATCGTGAATTATCCAGGTGAGCCCTAAATCCAATGACAAGTATGCTTTTAAAAGACATGAGAAAACAGTATGACTCCGAGGAGAAGGCCATGTGAAGATGAGGCAGATATTGAAGTGATGTTGCTACAAGCCAAAGAATACCATTTGGAGTCACCAGAAGTTGGAAGAGGTGATAAAAGATTCTCTCCAAGAGACTTTGGAGGGCCATGTCATGTTGACATCCTGATTTTGGACTCTGATCTCCAGAATTTCTGTTTTTCTAAGACTCTAGATTTGGGGCACTTTATTATGTCAGCCACAGAAACCAAATATACCATATAACTCCCAAACCCCACTCCTTGACATACATACAACTGAAAGTATAGCCACACAAAAACACATATATTAATGTTCATAATAGCACTATGATAATAGCCCCAAAATGAAACCCAAAAGTCCACCATCTGATAAATGACTAAACTGTGGTATATCCATACAATGGACTATTACTCTGCCATAAAAAGGAATGAAGTCCTGGTGCATGCTGCAAGTTCACTGATCCTTGAAAGCATTAATGTTAAATGAAAAAAGCTAGTTATAAAAGACCACGTGTTGTAGAAGTCCTGAATACATGCAATGTTCAAAATAGGCAAATCTATACCAACATAAAGGAGATTAGTGGTTGTCTAGGGTAGGAGTAAGGTAAAGAGGAGAATAAATTATTTTTTATAAGTAATGAATAATCACGAATGATGATTATTTTAGATGTATCCTCTCATAATCTAGCCAGAAAATCTAATACTAAGAAAAGTAAGCTCTAAAATGAATCATTAACCTTGGTTTTTGATGCTGTGTTATAAGAAATGAGTCCTCAAAGGTTGATGGGGGAAGATCCTAATTAGTTTTAAATCTGTTTTCCTGAGAGAAAGCACTGGGCACCTAACAAGTTTCTCTCTTGATCTAGTCTCTCTTTAGCCACTTTAGTGCATAGGAAGTTGTGGAAGCTGCCTGCCCTGTTTATTGGGGACTGCCTGACAAAAACCTCACTTAACTTCTAAACAGTCTTCCAGTTGCCATTTCCCCCAGTGATTCCCCTCTGAGCTGTCTAACATGATAGTTTAAATATCTTAAAATATTTTTATAAAATGGGCATGTGATATTACATTAGTTTCAAGTGTAGAACATAATGATTTGATACTTGAATATATTGTAAAATGATCACCACAATAAGTCCAGATAGCATCTGCTACCATGCACAGTCACAAAGATTTTTCTTGTGATAAAAACTTTGAAGATGTACTTTCATAGCAACTTTCAAATAATACAATGCAGTATTATTAACTATAGTCCATGTTGCACATGACATCCCTATGACACACTTACCTTACAGCTGATACTTTGTACCCTTTAAACATCTTCACCCATTTTTCCCACTCCTCCACCCTGCCTCAGGTAACCACCAATCTGTTCCCTATATCCATGAGTTGAGCTTGTTTGTTGCCTTAGATTACACATGAAAGTGATACTATATGGTATTTGTCTTTCTCTGAAATTATTTAGATGATAGATGGCCTCCAAGAATGCATTACATCTAAAAGTAGACTATTGTCATGGGTAAGGACAGGGCCAGAGTCTCAGGGAGTCCATGAGGTGATGGTCCATGAGGTGGGTCCAGGCCCACTCCATGCTCAGGTCAGTTTGGCCCAGATCTAGAGCACTGTGGGAGTAGATCTGAGATGTTCCACTGAGGGTGAATTTAGGGGATCCTGGCGAGGTCACAGCGGTTGTAAATCTGATTTAAAGTTCAGGTTCATGAAACCATAAAACAAATAGAAGAAAACATAGGCAGGAAGCCTTTAAAAGGCTTTTTTTTGGAAAACCCATAAAAGAGAAACAAAAGTAAAGATAAACAAGTGAGATGACATCAAAATATGAAACTCTGCACAGGAAAAGAAATATCACCAAAACAAAAAGGTAACCTACAGAAAGGGGGAAAATATTTGCAAATCAAACATGCATCAAGGGTTATCTAAACATACATCTAAAATATATAAAGAAATCATACAACTCAATATATATAAAGTACTCGTACAGCTCAACAACAGCAACAAAAAAGCCAAACAACCCAATCAAAAACAGGCAGAAGACCTGAATAGACATTTCTCCCAAGAAGACATAGAAATGGCCAACAGGCACATGAAAGATGTTGTCATTTATCATCAGGGAAATGCAAATCAAAGCCACAATGACATTTCAACCTGTGAGAATGGCCATTATCAAAAATAAAAGAAACAAGTGTTGGTGATGATGGGGAAAGGGAACCCTCCTACACTCCCAGCAACACTGTTGCTGGGTATGTAAAATGGTAAAACTACTATGGAAAGCAGAATGGCGAGTTCTAAAAAACATTAAGAATAGAAATACCATATTACTATCCATTATCCATTATCCAGCTATTCCACTGGATAATTTTTCAAAAATTGTGAAAACACTAGTACACATAGATACATCCACCCCTATACTCACTGCAGCATTATTTACAAAATAATAAAATAAAGTAGGGCCTCCCTGGTGCTTAAGCGCAGCACTATGAAGCTATCCAGAGCCACTGCAGCACGAGTTCGATGATTCCCACCCAGCGCAACAGACCTCTCCTATCTCGCCTGTTGCTCCCCTCAGCAGTGTCTTTCAGTAGATCTGCCTGTTCTGCTCCCCACTCTGTCTCTGGTTAATCCTCTAACCCCCCCACACTTCTGGCCTACACCCCAGCTTGTATGCATAAATAAATAAATCTTCAAAAAAAAATAAAATAAAGTAACTTAAGTGTCCAACAACAAATGGTTAGATAAAGAAGATGTGGTATATATACATAATGGACTACTACTCAGATATGAAAAAAGATGACTTCGGGGTATTTGTGACAATAAGATGGACCTAAGGGTATTTGCTAAGAGAAATAATGCTGAGAAAGACAAAATACTTCCACTTATATGTGAGATATAAATAAAGCAATTGCCAAAAACAAAACAAAACAAAACAAAACAAAAACTAAAGCAAACTCTTAGATACAGAAATCAGACTGGAGATTACCCAAGAAGGAGGAGATGGGGCAGGGGTGAGTGAAATGGATGAAAGGGGTCAAGCATATAGCGGTGGATGGACACCAGAGTTTAGGTGATGATCAAACTATAGTGTTTACAGATGTAGAATTATAATGATGAAACTTGTATAATGATACAAGATACTGTTACCTCAATATAAATTTATCAAAAAATTAGAAATCCTCTTATAAATTATTTTTATCTCCATCACTTAGTATCTTTATGTTCTTGAGCTACTATTAACAGTCTGGAATCTTGGTTTCTTCATCCATACACTGAGAGTAATGTTACAACCTCCACAGAGCTGGGGCAAGGACGTAGTGAATCCTGTTGCTGGTCCCTAAGAGACACTGACTAAGGATACCTTTTTGGGAAGGGTGCTGAGTGGAGCCTTTGAGGGGGTGGTGGGCTCTGAGGGGGTGGGCGGTGAGGGATGGAGAGTAGAAACTGGTCCAAGGACACAAAGGCAACTTAAAAATTTCTCAGCCTAGACCTCCCTTTCTTGTCCAATTTACGCCTGTACTTCTGCTGATAATGCTGCTTTTTAGATGAATGAGTAATATAAAGGCAGAACATTCATGTCATTTCATCATTGTGATTAATTAGCCCACTTAAAAAGCACCTACCAGAATCTGTTGGTGTTGTTTTTCTACTTCATAGCCTCCAAAATGCAATATGCCAGGTTTTGCCTCTATGACCTTATTATTCTTGAGTTTTGCATAAACCTCTATAAAAACAATGTAGATAAGTACATGATGAGGTGAGATGTCAACAAAATTATTAAATGCAAGAAGATCCTATTGGCACAGGCTTTCTTTGATTTAAGATATTTTAAACCTATGAAAGTTTTAGAGAGAGGACAGAGCTGTCAACAAGATTAATCTGTTCCAAAGGAACTGTACTGCTTCTCCCTCTATCTTTACACATCACCCAGGAGATATTATCCTCACAAAACAAATTCACATGTATTGTTTATTATCTCTTAAAATAATCTGTCCCTCACTTTTGCAGAAGTCTTCATAATAAAACTGGAGCTTGTTAAAGAGCCTGCACTATTTTTGCTCCAAATAACACTGCCATTACTTATTCTGCCATTACTGTGAGGAATCCTAATACCAAGTGTCTAAATTTATTACAATGTATTTGGCTGTTATTATTTTCCTCTGGATAGAATTAAAATGTGATATAGCTTAAATCGTACAGCTCTGAATAATTATCCCCTGGACAGTAAAGTCTTAAATAACTATAATGTGAACATCTTTCTTTTTTTAGGTTTGAGAACAAGTTTCCAACAACTACAGAAGTGTCTAGGTCTACAAAACTTTGCCCAGTTCTTCATTTCAGAAGGAGCTGAGATGTGCAGAGAAGGCACTGAGAACCCACCCCCTGCCATCAGGGCTTTATGTGAGGCAGTTGTTTGTAACACTATCAAGCAGGTATTATTCTCACTTTGCAGATGAAAAAGCTGAGACTCCACAAGGCTGAGGGTAAATAACTTGCCCAAACCTGGCAGTTTAAGCCCCAATCTAATTCCAACCACCTTGTTCCCTGCCTCAACGTGAAATGCACTGTCCAATTTCTTCTAAATGGTAACCTTTCGCCATTAATTATACCCAAATCCCATGAGCCACAAACACCCTCAATCCTTCCTTAGCCCAATGGGATTCTAGTCCACATCTGAAGTGGGTGGCAAACATTTGGTGCTTCAGCTCCTCCAGTGACAGGTAAGTTGTCACTGTCATCAGTTTTGAGTCAAACTGAAGGGCTGGGGTGGGGCAAGAATGGTGTTTCAGGAGGACTGATGATCTCTGTAGGCTATTTAGCATTTATAATGTAAAAATGAACGTAAGTTGGTAATTTTTAAAGTCTTTGTTTTATTTTAGGGGTACAAAATTGATACTAAGGGGGCATTTTTCTGTTGAGCCCAGAAATAGTCCAATATACAAATTTGCACTAAGTTCTATCAGGACAAAAAAGCCACATCCCCGAATGTGTCCTGCATACAAGATGGACTTTGGAAGAGTGGGAAGCAACCAAGTTGATACAAAGAGCTGGACTCTGGGCTGCAACAGCTGAGCACCAATACTCCACTTAGCTGGAGATCTTAGGGGATTCACTTGATCTCTCTGCACTCTCAACAGTAAGTGGTAATAGGACACATCTCATGCTGTTGTGCAGATTAAGTAAGAATAATGCAGACAAAGTGATCAGGCTTGCACGTAGATTTATCAGGATGTGCATAGTAAAGGCAAGAAGGTATAAGATGCACATGGTCTTGAAGGAGCAGGGGTAACTGGCTGGGGAAGAGACAGGGGAGCACAGTTCCGTGGTGCTGGGTGGGCAGGGAGACAACAGCAAAGGGGGCCAGATGCTGGGTGAAGGAATTGGGACTTTGTTTTGCATGTGACAGGAACAGCTGTGAATATTGGAGCAGTGCAGGGATAGCAGTCACCAGGGTTCTAGAAACTAACTGGGATGTGAAGGGTGATTGGGAAAGAGTGTGACCAGGGAGGAGAGCACTACAGCCATCCTGCGACCTGCTAAGGATGAGGAACAAGGTATTGGGGACAGATCCTCTGAAACACATTTGAGGTAGTAGAAGCAACCGAACTTGGTGACTGATGTACACCAAAAATCCATCAGTTAAGTGAATGGAATTAAACAGAACTACTTTTCTTAATAATGACAACTACTATAGCCTGTAAAACAATATAGATAAGTCAACACCAAAAATTCCATTGTGCCTTCTAGGCTTTGAATCCTCTGGAAAGCTAATCTATAACTAAACACTTACTTGATTCTAGGAGGTGATTAGGTACTTCTGTTCTTTTCTTGGGCTCCTCCACTAGGCTTTTCAAAAGGAGGGGTGATACATCATTAAATGGTTCTTCAGCTTTCTTTAGTTCTCTGCTGGGGGTTTTCACTGCTGCCATTTTATCATGAAAAATGGAGTCTTCATTTAGTGCCAAAGGTCATTTCCTGAGAAGAAAACAGTAGCAATATAATCACTCATGAGAAACCACACACATATTTTCTCAGTCCTTGACAAATGTACCTCCTGTCACAGCCTAGTTTACTGTGGTGCAGGCCCTGTCTCTAGTCTCTCTGTGGCCACTCCATTCCCACACACAGCTGTCCCATTAATCTCCTTGCAATTACATATCACAACCCAGTATAGTGCCATTGCTCAGCACCCTTCCCTGGGCCTTAACCTTTCTCAAGAATTTTTCCAAAATGTAATCCTGACATGCTTCTTAAGCTGTTAGTAGAGGCATATGAAGGGGGAAAATAAAGGCACTCACAGTTGAATAAGTTTGGAAAACGTTGAAGTAAACAATTAAACAGGACTGTTCTGAGACTTCTCCAAATCTGGTTTTTAGGTGCATGTGACTATGAAACCCTTTATCATCTGGAGACCCCATTTACTAGACACAGCATTTATAAGCCACATTTCAGGGATTCTCCCTGAATCAGGATCCATGAGGAGCTGGAGAAGCCATAAACCTCCTCCACCACTGGGGGCTTTCTTAAGAGTTCTGTTCTAGGACCGAGGGTCCCACTTCAAGTCCTAACCTCCAGGTCCCACACTTGCCTTCCCTTAACATGCATTTTACATTCCCCTTCTTCCTAAGTCCACACCTTTAATATTCTTTACTAATCACTGTCTGTTACTTATTTGGCATTAATAAGCTACTGCCTTGTAAGGCCACTTGACAAACCCCACATCTCTTTATATCTTCCACATTAAGTCTCTAAACTTGGGGCCTTTGTATAGGCTGGGGGCCTGCTCTGGGAAGCCCTGAAATCGAATGTAAAATTATGTGTGGATCCTTATGTGTTTTGTTCATTCGTTTTTTGGAAAAGGCTTTAGATTCTCCCAGGGAATCCTCAGCATTAAGCAAAATACTGTGACCACACTGAGGGAGCTTTATAATCCTTCTCTGAAAGGAGTTTCTCCTTTCCCCTCATCTCCTATCCCTCACACTAGCATTGGGGGCATTCCCCACTCAGCACAGTCCTCCATCTGAGCTGCTTCATCCCCCTCCATCCCCTCAATACCTGACTTAAACTCATTCCCCAGCCCTTTCTCTTCCTTCTCAGAGAGTCTCAAATTCCCTGCCCGTACTAGTGGCAGGTATAAAAGCCAAGCCATTTTTACACACACTTATCTCCCTTTCATACACCACACAGCTCAGGTACCTTTGTCCCACCCTTTATGGCAGTTCTTCCCAAACGTCCGCTCCCTCCCTAGGCGTCCCTTTCCATCACAGCAACTTCAAGTAGGAGCAGCTCCCCCCCGACATTCTCACTTAACCCTTTCGCCTAGACCTCTCCTGAGACCCCGGCGCAGGCTGACTCGGGGGCTGGTCGGGGTTCAGACTGCTTGGGAAGCTGGGCGGCGGCTAAGAGGCCCACCTCCGGTCCCAGGTCCCAGGCCGCTCACACCCGAGGTGGTTCCGAGCAGGACTCTGCCAGCGCCAGCTCCCGCTCCGGGCGTCGCCATGCCGACGCCGACGCTTTCCCAGGGGCCGCGGCCGGACGGCACCACACTCCCCAGGGCCGGGGGGGGTGGGGGTGGGGGGGAGCCGGGCGGACACGGCTCGGGGTTCGTAGGGCGACTTCTAAGCAGTGTGAAGGGCCCGGGGAAGAACAGAGAGGGCGACTTATGAGGTGCAAGGCCAGTGACTTCTCGAGGAGAAATAAAAAGTCGGGAGGCTAGGTGAACTGGAAACCGGCGGGAGAGCGGAGAGCGTGGGCCAATGGGGAGGGTCTTCCCGGGATAGTAGGCGGAGCTTCCCCGACAGACTTTCATTCCTGTGGGCCCCACTTTAATACAGTCTATTTTGCATTTTTTAGTACGGTAAATTTCAAACATATACGAAGGTGGGAAAGGTAGTATGATGAATCTTAAACCCCACTTGTAACAATTAGGAAATCATGGGCAGTCATTTTTTTCGTCTTTTCTGTCTCCTACTCTCTGTATTACTTTGAAGAGAATCCCAACATTGCTTCATTCTTAAACGCTTCAGAATATATCGTCAAGCGATATTCTTTTTTAAAAACATAGCTACAATACCAGTACCTTTAAAAAGTGACAGTCTTATCTTCAAAGTATCCAACATTCAATTGTCTCCTGATTATAGTTTTGTAGTTTGCCAGTTTGAATCAGAGTTCAACTAAAATTCATATATTGCTATGTCTTCAGGTCTCTTTTAATCAACAGATTCTCCCTCCACAGTTTTTTTCTTGTTGTTGTAAGTTACTCATTGAAGAAACAATCTCTGTCCTTGATACCGATATTTAGAGTTATAAACCAGGAACCTGGGCCTGTTCTCCTGACCTGGGATTCCACCCTGCTCACCCATAGACATAATTCCTCACACAGCCCACTCAGCCTTCTTTGCTCCTACGACCTGTCCTTGTCTTGCTCCCTCCTTGTATGACTTGACATTTGCTTGATGTTATTTATGGCTTTATGCTGATAAGTGATTATAGTAGGAATCTAATGAGGATATTGCCTTTTCCACATTCACTTGTGCTGTCTGTGGCTTGGTTCCCACCCCTACCCCACTGGAAATGTTCATTCCTCGCCCGTCCTCCCATTCCCCAATAGCTTGCTTCCTTCCCTCCCCCAAATACTGTCATCATTACTGTTTAAGACTGTCTCCATCTTTCAAGGCTAGCACTGAAGATGTTGTATCTTGTTGGGGTGCAAAACACATTATTCCCTACCCATCTGGGTTCTTCTCAGGCTGGTTGAAAATTCTAAAGAATTCTAAAGAATAATGGAGCAGAATAGGAATAACCTGTGTTTTAAGACCTGGACAGGGGTAACCTAATCCTTACTTTGAGAATAAAGATAAGATTCTTAGATAAAGAGAACATGTTACTGATAAGTCTAGTACTGAGTGAGAACCCCCCCCTCCCCAACTACATTCTTCTGGGTCATAAAAAAGGGAAACAGTGATTGCTTCTTTGATTAGGGGAAGGATAGACCCTTAGGACACTTATTACTTCAGTGAACAGGAAAGAGATGGGCAAGAACAGTAGCTTGTTTAAGCTTCAGGGCCCTTACTGCGTCAACCCAAAACAATATGCATTCTGTAAGTAAGAGTGATAAACCTCCTGAGGCTTACAGGGCACTGACATCTAGTTCTTGTACCAAAGTAACAAAAAGCCATTGTGGGACTATTGAGAAAAATCTATCTAAACTTTTTGGGTGGAAATAGGGAAGGGGAACTGAACCGATAATTCTCTCTGCTCTCCCATAAGCCTCCAGGCTAAAAGGACTTTTCCCTCCTCTGGGATTTTACATACTTTGTTACACCATCTTTTGGTGCTTATCTTTTTATGTGCTGCATCCATCATTATTTGTGTCTTGAACTGCAGAATTCTTAGGAGAAGGGCACTAAACATTATTGTACTTGTATAATATAGCCCGTGTCTCAGTTCTTTCTTCATAATGATTATCCGTTAACTATTGGCCAAGTGGAGGAAAAATTAATTTACTTACATAGTAGGTTGCTTTAGTACATTATTTTGTTTCCCCAACAAAGTTATAGATTTCAGAACAGGTACTATACTTCTCAAAGTCCCAGACCTTCCCACCCTAACTCAAATCATCAAATGCTTATTTCCATATACTTTCTAATAGGAATTAGTTAATACTTTTAAGTTTGTACTTAAGTATTTTTCTTAGAAAAATTGACAATTCCCCTATATATACTATAAAGGTAGATATATAGATATAATATGTACGTCTCTGTACAATTTACCAAATAGCATATTATAGTGTAATAGACACTACTACCACCAATGTCTTACAAACAGAATGCCAAGTTTTTATAGGTCAACCCCAGGAGAAACAGGGTGGCCAGGTTGTGGGTCCTCACCGGGCACTTAAGAATTTGGGACAAGATCTAAAAGCAGACTTGAAGAGAGAAATTTTTTAAAGAAGGTTTATTTACAAGGGGAGTAAGAATAAAGAAGAGGGGGAGAGAGAGACAGAGAAAGAAGAAGGAGGAGGAGGAGGAAGGGAAGGAGGGGAAGGGAGTGGGGGAGGAGTTTGCTTATTGACCAGCATGCACCTAGATGTTGTATGTCCTGCCAATAGGACTAACTGAGGGCTCAATTGAAGCTTAAAAAACAAGAAGGGGTGAGGTTCACCTGTCTTCTGTCTTTCAAGATCAACATGGCTGCTCAGTTCTATCCCTAGTTTTCAACAGTCCCCTCCCCCATTTAGAAAGCCAAGTTCATAGCATTCTGGGAGTTATAGTCCTTAGTGCCTGACATCTCATCAGCATGGGAATGGCAGTGGAGTCCAGAAAGATGTCAGGGGGAGAATCTATTCATGGCATCATTCATGGGCTCAGAATTTACTCCTCATTGTTCCTCTAGCAATTTCCATCCATTCAATTTTTGTCACCATTTCTTTGGTGATGTAAATCAAATGTGTGGTTGCTGGGATGTGGCCTCAGATGACAGTTTTTCCGGATTATAGTGTATTCAAAGGAAATAGCAATCAATCACTAGGCATTGTCCATGCATAGCCTATATGGCAATGTTCTCCATTTCTAGAAAATAGTCAATCCATTCAAGGAAAAAAAAAAAAAAAGCTAGAGATGTTGGGCCTCCCTGGTGGTGCTGTTGAGCTCAGTGGTTGAACACTGCGGAGCTGTTGACAGCTAGGGATTGGAGTTCGACGCCCAGCTGGGGAGAATCCCACATGGTGCAGCAGATCTCTCCTGCCTCACCTCCTGCTCCCCTCAGCAGTGTATTTCTGATCTGCCTGTTCTGCTCCCCACTCTGTCTCTAGTGAACCTTCTCACCACCCAATGCCTCTGGCCTGTACCCCAGCTTGCATGTATAAATAAATAAATCTTTAAAAAAAAACAGTAGTAGCAATCTTATATAAAAAAAAAAGCTAGAGATTCTAATAAATAGCAAACAGATATCAGAAAAGCTCAGAGGAAAAGACATGAAAAAAATCTCAAATGGGACTAAGAGAGGCTACCATTTTCTCTCTACCTTTACCCCAAATCTATTAAATGGTACAATAAAATATTTTTGTAAACTAAATCTAATTTTAAACATTTTGATCTGTTTTTTTATAAATTCACAGGGTAGAATAGCCAAGCAGAATTTTCATTAGCTTTGTTGGGATTTTCCATAGGGTGTCTTAGATTGAATTCTCAACATTTGGCCTGTATAGGTTTCAGGTGTTAGGGCACAGTAAGGCCTTACCACATTGTACCTGCAATATCTTCACTTTTGGGCAAATTTTCTTTTCTCAAGTTTTCCAAGGCTTTTTTCTGGTCTACCAATGGAGGTAAGTTTCCCTGTGACTCTTGGAGGTCTCTGAAACCCTACAGACAATGTCTCAGGCTCTTTTCTCCTTGGCTTTGTTCAAATTCAACTCCCAAAAGACATTCTAATCAAAGCCTTGGTAATGAACCACATTTCCAATTCTCTGCTTTGAGGACAAATAAAATTCCTTATTGAAATTATGCAAAGATAAACATATTATCATAAGTAATAAGAACACTTGTTACCATTTCCCCATAATATGATGGTATCAAGGAGAAAGAATATGCAGACACAAATTAGTTCTGCTAAAAAAAATGCATTTTAACATAGCTATAGATCTTGTTCAACTGAAAGAAAGAAATTTTCTTCAAATAAAAAAGTTATTTAAAAATACAATGGGAATTTTACAGGGACTACACCTGGGAGGAGAAAGCAAACACTGTACAGAAATGAATAGTGATGAAATATATATAAATAAATTAAAAAAACACAATTTCAAGCAAAAACTTATTAAAATTATGTTCATCTCTAATAGTCCATTGAGTCCTATGTAGAAAATTCTCTTAAACTTTATCAGTTAGCATGGGTATTAAAATATGTCAAGAAGTCTTTCTCCTGTTAATTTCTCCAAAACTAATTTCTGCAAGTGTCACAACTCTGAAAGAACCAAAATTAAAAATCTGATAATAACATACTTGATAAGGGAATTTGTACATTATAATTTACAACATCCTAGAACCACAGCAATCAAAATTGACAAGCAATTTTATCAGAACATCTGCAACACTTAAAAAATTTAAAACAATGTTAGTATTCATGCATATGCCAAGGTTAAATATTTCTCTTACTTGACAATGCTTACCATTAAGTTCCAATTTATGAGATAAATAACAAATAGCTTGAATTTGTCTAATGTCTCTCCCATAAGGAAAGGGATAAATTTTATGGGATAGCCTACTGAGGTTTCATAAAATTTCCCGTGGTAATTCAAACAAAAGACTACCATTTTTTTCTGATTCAGATTTCTGAGAAGTTTTGTCTTAAGTATTAGAAGAAACACCATTTAATTACCCAACAGTGGCTACCAGACTTAAGTTCCCACTAGACTCCTCCAGCACAATGCTGACAACCAAACTCTAACTTACTGTTTCGAGTCCATAATTGGAATTCTTAACTTTCAAAAACACTTAGCTTCCCAACTCCAATTTACCTGATATTTAAAGACAACCAGTTCACCTTGGGCTGCTTCAACTGTGCAATATATACCCCACACCAATGACACAGGGAGAAGAGAACAAAGCATTACTCTCAGTACCACAACTTCATACACATACATGTTTCAAACCAACCCATTGCATTCCAAATTAATTCTCATTAACCAGATTATCTCATGCCACACTTACTAGAAGTAATTGATCTAGTTCCTATATATTTTTTGCTCTCAGAATTTCTAGACACCATCCATACCATTTTTTTTTTTTTTTTTTTTTTTTTTTTTTTTTTTTTTTTTTTTTTTTTTTTTTTTTTTTTTAAAGACATTTTCTTTTTTTTTAAAGATTTATTTATTTATGCATACAAGCTGGGGTACAGTCCAGAGGCGTGGGGCGGCGAGAGGGTTCACCAGAGACTGAGCGGGTAGCAGAACAGGCAGATAGACGGAAATACACTGCTGAGGGGAGCAGCCGGCAAGGCAGGAGAGGTCTGCCGCGCCATGTGGGAATCTCCCCGGC
>PVIJ01020668.1:0-20423 GCA_004024925.1 Scalopus aquaticus | reverse complement strand
ATATATATATATATATATATATATATATATATATATAAAGGCAAAACACATGAACGTGAATTATGAATTTCAGGGGAAAGAAAATATGAATCAGCAAAATTAAAATTGACAGTATCAAAGGACATGGGTATCCCACTGTGGTGGAGTATAACATGATTCAACCACTCAGGGAAACTCATTTAGTAAAGTGAAAACTATAAATATCCCATTGCCTAGGAATTCCACTCCTCTAAGCTAGCAGTTTTTCAACCTCAACATGATGGAGATATCAGATCAGATCATTCTTCGTTGTGGGGTGCTGACCTGGTATGATAGTATGTTTAGTAGCATCTCTGGCCTCTACCCACTAAATGCCTGTGGCAATATACCCTATCCCAGTGATGAAAGCAAAAAATGTTTGGGACATTTACTAAAAATCACCCCTGGCTGAGAACCACTGCCCTGACCTCATGCTCACTTGCAGAATTCTACAAAAATTCTTATAGCATCTCTGTTAAAATAGCAAAAAGCACAAACACACAAAGAAAAAAGACAGGAAACAACACAAATATTCAACAAAAGAATGAATAACTATTGTGGTAAATAAATGCAATGAAATATTAACAGTTCTAAAAATAGATGACCTTCTCCCAGCCAGAGATATGACTCTCATAAATGTTGGGAGAACAGGGCCTCCCGGGTGGTGCAGCGGTTAAGCGCTGCGCTGTGGAGCTGTCGGCAGCGGCGACGCAAGTTCGACTCCCGGCCGGGGAGAATCCCACATGGCGCGGCAGACCTCTCCTGCCTTGCCCGCTGCTTCCCTCAGCAGTGTATTTCTGATCTGCCTGTTCTGCTACCCGCTCTGTCTCTGGTGAACCCTCTCACTGCCCCACGCCTCTGGCCTGTACCCCAGCTTGTATGTATAAATAAAAAAAAAAATCTTAAAAAAAATGTTGGGAGAACAAAGTTGTAGAAGAAGATATTTAGTATAAATGTTTCCATGAAGTTTAAGACTTGCAAAATTAAATAGAATATTATCTAGGGGTACCTACATTGGTGGTGTGACAGATTACATTTCCCCCAAATGGCTGTGACAATAATTCTGGTCCCACCTGCCTTTCTAGAACCTTGTCTCTCCCCTCATCAAGAGCTTGAGTTGGTGTCCCCTCCCCTTGAACCCATATGACACTAAATGACTCCTGAGGCCGGTCACAAAAGACAATATAGCTTCCACCTGGTTTTCTCTCTAGCGTTGCTCACACTGGGCACCTGACACCATGTTGTGAAGAAGCCCAGGACATGTGGAGAAGCCACATGGAGAAGTACCATGACCTTGGGCCTCAATCCAACAGCTGGCAAGCAAGGAGTCATCTTTGGAGCAGATCCAAAAACTCTGAGTTGAGCTGCCCCAACTAATGTTGTGCGGGGCAGTCTATAGCTAAGCTTCACTATGCAGACCCAAGCAGAAATGAGTTTTCCCTACAAAATCCTTCCCAAATTGCAGGTTTGTAAGGGAAAAAAAGATTCTTGTTTTTGCAGTAGTTTGTTAAATAGCATAGGCATGTGGTATAGATGATAAAATGATAACAACCAAAAGGGAATGATAACATAAAGTTCAGGATCGTGCTAACCAGGGGGAGATGATGGGAAAGTGATCCATCAGGGCATGGAGGGGCCTTCCTGCTATACAGCATTCTAACCTGGGGACTGAGCTACTCTGATGCATGGAACCACAGACCTGTCCTACTCCTAAGCACCTGCTCTGCTGAGAGTGAGTGGTTCTTTCCAGAGTTAAAGTGCCAAAGAAAAACCCAAGGCCCAAGGGGAAGAAAGTGCCCTGATTATACAGGATGGCACAGCCAGGCCCCACCTGCCCACTGCCCTTTCAGTGCAGGCCTGAGCTTTTCTGAAGGGCTAGGGGAAGATCACATACAATGGTCTCCTTAGGCAATGCCCTTCGGGTTGTTTAATCAACACTTACAGTTATCTGTTGACATTTTGGAAACAAAACCAAGAACTCTTGAAAGGACAAAGTGAGCATTGTGTCTCTGAGCTATTAGGCATCTTCAGAACTGGTCCTGAACAGTGGCACGAACACTGGGCACTTATCTTGCAGAGAGAAGTTCTTTGTGTGCAGACTTGGCTCAGGGTGAGATCACGGTGTTGGAAAACTTGCACGATGGTGGGCCCTACATGAGCCTGCCTTACTCTAGTTGAGAATTCTACGTTATGTGAGTGCAGCAAGTATCAGGCAGTGAAGACGGCAAACATGAGGCCTCAAGGAGAATTCTGCTCTTTTGGGAGCATTCCCAGAGGGTCAGCCTGACAACAATGGGTAAAATTAACCAGCAGACTGTTCTGGAGCTGGGGCATATCATTTGTTTCTGTTCTTCAAATGAGCCAAGATGCCTCCAAGTAAGAAACAGTCACCAGATGGTCTTCCCAACAGAAGGAGCAGATTAAAAGGAAAAGAAACCCCCCAATATATGTTTCTATAAAAAAATGCTTTAAAAACTCCATAACAGGGGATCCCTGGTGGTGCAATGGGTTAAGTCTCAGCGTATGAAGCTATCCGAAGCCACTGCAGCATGAGTTCGATCCCCGGCCAGGGAGATGCCCACATGGTGCGGCAGACCTCCCCTGCCTCACCCACTGCTCCCCTCAGCAGTGTATTTCAGTCAATCTGCCTGTTCTGCTCCCCACTCTGTCTCTGGTGAATCCTCTCACCTCCCCACACCTCTGGCCTGCACCCCAGCTCTTGTATGCATAAATAAATAAATCTTTAAAAAACAAAGCAAAACAAACAAAAAAACTTCATAAGAAAGAATAAATAAAAAATCTTAAAAAAAAAGAAAAGAAAGGTAGTACTATTGTTAATTTCTATGACAGAACATAGGGCTATTTTTGCTAAAGCAGAAAGCCTAGAAGTCAAATGTTATGAGATGTAAAATGGAACGAGTGACGATGACAGGGGCCCTGGAGACTGCAGCAGGGACGAGGACAGGCCTCTGCTGGGGGGGCTGCCACTGCTCAGCCCCAGTCCACTGCTGAGACATGGTACGCCTGGCCGAGGGGTAGGCGACCTTCTGATTATAAAGAGAAGACAGAAATTCAGATACTTATTTAAAAATTCACAACTTACCAATAATGTGCCAGCTAAACCACACGTGCATGAGGAGCATTGTTTTCCTCAAAGAGGGGATAATGGGTTGTGAAAGGGATACAATAAGGAATAGGACAATAATCAATGAATATTCATCAGAAAAACCTAAAATACAATGCAAATAGGGCAGAGTCTACAGTGTGTATTTTCCAAAGATTGCTCCAGTAATCTCTTCCTTCCCACGTGCTGTCTTTATTATGTGACATTGGCAGTTCCTCCAGCAAGCGGTGGGGCTACTTTTCCTCTCCTTGGATCTGAGGATTTCACAACCTCCTAAAGCAATAGCGCAGGTGAAGTAACACTGTGACTTCTGAAGCGAGGTCATAAAAATGTCGCACAATTCTGCTTGGCCACTCCTATAACCCAGCTTCTGTGGTTATCAGCAAGCCCAGCTGGGCTTCCAGGCAACTCACCAGTGACGTGGGCCAGCTATCCCCAAAGTGGTCCTCCAGGGCCCACCTGAACCACCCCAGTCGAGACCGTGGAGAGCAGAGACAAACTACCCCTGCTGAG
Source organism: Scalopus aquaticus (assembly GCA_004024925.1). Classification (NCBI taxonomy): domain Eukaryota; kingdom Metazoa; phylum Chordata; class Mammalia; order Eulipotyphla; family Talpidae; genus Scalopus; species Scalopus aquaticus. Next base: position 16,768 of record PVIJ01020668.1, on the reverse strand, counting down.
GCCCATGCAAACTGCAGATTCACGAGCTGAATATAGGAATGTTGTTTTAAGTCACTAGGCTTTGGGGAGTTTTTTTATACAGCAATAGGTAACTGCAACAGGGTCAAAAACTAAACTTTTTGCCAGAGACACTCCTGAAAGGGCAAGGAAATAGGGAGATCCAAGGTTAATTTAGGACTTCCAAAAGCACAGAAATGACAGATCTTAGGTCAAAATGAAAAGGTGCTTTCCTGCCAGATTTGCAAGGCTGAGACAGAACCCATGACACAGTCATGGAGAAGAATGTCCAATCTGAGCCCTAACTCAATCCCAGAACCAAGCTGAGTAAGACATTGTAACCCTGTCACCTCCCAGTGTGGTGTCAGCCCAAATACTTCTTAGGTTTGAAGACTGAGCATTTTTATTGTGATCTACACCAGTGGAATTCACTCTTTCCTCTACATCCAACTTTCTTGAAAGGAGATCTGGGAAACTTCATTTTCAACCACTGGCAAGATAATTCTTTTATACAAATTGAAAAACCTATACTCACTTATCTCCCATGTACCCTCTCATATCTTTTCTTGGAACTTCTTTCCTGTAACAAAAATGCTCGCGGTTTAACATTAAGTGGTCCGTAGCTTTGTTAGGGGAAGGAGGAGGTGTTTCATTTCTCAGCTGGCAGAAGCCCTGCAGCCCCAGATGGAAATGGTGGGTGTGGTGTGAGGCTTGAAGAACAGAGGGAAGGGGGCATCCAAGACGGATAGTGGTGAAAATTAAAAATGAAATCAACCAAGAACCTCATCCGCCCTGCAGAGACCTTTACCATTGCTCCCTCAACCTCTGCTAATATCCCCTTCTCTGGGCATTCACAACCCCTAATCCACACCAAGTCACTTGCTCAGTCCCAAACACTACCCAGGTCCCTACCTAGACCTGCCTTTCACTCAGAAGTAGAAGAATTTAGGCTATAAAAACCTAAGCTAAAAGTTAGAGGGTATACGACGGTAGTACAAGTGATAACTGAAAATGTTATAACATTTTCCCTTGAAGGGGAAATGTTTGCCAGCAAATGAAGGCACTAATCTAACAGGGAAAGGCCCATTGCCCATTATGTGCAGGGCACTTTGCCAGAACTTGAGCCCTTCTATCAGACAAAACCTGTAAAATGTTCCATGTAGGTTGCAAGAATATGTATACCATATCCTCACATTTCTACAAAAATGGCACATGTAGATATATATTGGCATATTTGTTAGGTAATCTGGGAGAATAAATACCAAGCTGATCACTGTGGTTGTACTTTGGGGAACGAGCGGTGGGCAGTGTGAGATTATGATGAAATTTCACTTTTAAAATTCATTTCTTGAGGGGCCTCCCTGGTGGCGCAGCAGTTGAGCGCTGTGCTGCGGAGCTGTCGGCAGCACGTGATGCAGGTTCGACGCCCAGCCGGGGAGAGTCCCTCATGGCGCAGCAGACCTCTCCTGCCTCGCCCGCTGCTCCCCTCAACAGTGTATTTCTGATCTGCCTGTTCTGCTCCCCTCTCTGTCTCTGGTGAACCCTCTCGCCGCCCCACACCTCTGACCTGTACCCCAGCTTGAACAAAAAAAAAAAGATAAAATTCATTTCTTGAAAAGTCTTTCTTTTTATGTTTTTGGTGATAACAATGTATTAAAATATAATAATGAATGTGAATAATAAATATTATAAAAACTGTAAGGATGAGTTTTAAGTCCTTCAACAGTTTTATTGTAAAAACTATCTTTATGGAGGTATAAATTACATTTTAAAAATGCACCTGTTTTAAGCACGTACTTTGCTGAGTTCCAATTAAAATGTATGATGCTACAATTACCACCTCCATCTGGATACAGAACACTTATATCACCCCTCAACAAAGTTATCTTGTGCCATCACCCCTGCCCTAGGCAAACTGCTATCACTGTCGATTATTTTTATCTATTCTAGATTTCACATACCTTCGAATAATATATTATGGTCTCTTTTTTATCCAGCTTCATTCACTCAGCATGTTTCTGAGAGTCATTCACGTTGTTATGCTGTCAGTAGTTTACTCCCTTTGATTTAGTCCACTGTATAAATACATAACAATTTATTTATCCATTCTTCAGTTGATGCACATTTGGGTTGTTTTCAGTTTTGGGCCACTACACAGAATAAAGTTGTATGAACATCAGTGGGAAAATGTTTTCATTTCTCTTGGATAAATGCCAAGGAATGGAATCACATGATTCTAAGATAAATGTTCATTTAACTATGTTTTTAAAAAGAGGGGCTTCCACGGACCAGCGAGGGTGATGGAGAGGCTGGGGATGCTGGCGATCTGGGGCTGCAGTATCAGGACTCGGGCCTCTGTTGCTCCTGCACTGCAAAGAAGAAAGCCCCGTGGGCCTCACCCCCGGTGAGGATTCAGCCCTGGTTCCATGTCCCACTGTACAGGCCCCTCAGGGTTAAAACACTATGAACCAGTGAACTAATGAACTAACATGGGTCTGTGGGGAAGAGGCTGTTTATTGGGCCCCTGAATAGACCTGGGACTGTCCTCAGGAGAACCCCAGGGCAGCTCCTCATGTTCCAGGGTTACACACAGTGGAAACATTAGTGTCCAATGTCTTGCTGCTAACGAGAAGCCAGCCCCAGACTGAAACCCAGGAATGCCAGTCTACTCACCACAGCTAACGGACTGCCTCTCCATATACAACTAAGGGCATTTTGGTGTGTTTAAGGGTACTGTGCATATAAAGGGGATGCAGTAAGCCTACTCCAAAGCCTGCTTTTATTTTTTTTGCCACCTATTGGCCTGTGATGCTGTCAGTTGATGGACTCACCTTCTGAGAGCGTAAAGATAATTTCTGTGTACATTGCGCCATCTTTAAATTTATGAGCCAAGAAGAAAAGCTGTGAACAAAATAAAAGAGGTGCTCCCATTTTGATGCAGCAAATCTTCTCATAATTTATTCTACTTAAATATCGATGGGTGGTGTAGAAACTTAGCTATGTGGATGGTCTTCACCACAACACTGTTTATACATTTGCTACAGTTTAAGTTACAGCCCTGGTAATACCTCGTGGCAATTTAAATGAGTATTTCAGGCTTCTAGTTTCTTCTAAAAACATCTCCAATAAAAATAACAATAAGGGGATTAAATGACATAAACTCACAATAAAGGGGGGGGGGAAAGAAAGGGGCCATCAGCAGAGATTTCAACAAACTTCTTGGAAACAGAAAAGGTTGGGTGAATAGTGACTAATTCTCAGGTGGAGTGGGCTGTAATGAGGGCTTAAGTCTGTGCACAGACACTGAGAGATGCATCAGTCTGGGAACAAAAAGGATCCAGAACAGCACAAAAAATTAAAAAAAAAAAGATTTCAGAGAGCAGGAATGAAAAATGGGGCTGGAAACTACTAAAGTTATATACAACTAGCAGCCAACACCTCTGCTCAGATTAGGTAGGTACCACACTTTCTCTAGGTAAAACACTGGAAGGCTTGTTTCTAGAGAAACTGTGCAGACTTCTGGGGAGAATTAGGGCACTTGCTGGAAGCCCAGAATGGAGTCTTCTGCATTCCTGCCTTTAGGGACCCTTAACAAGAACAAAAAACTCGCTTCCTGTCAACTTGCCCAGAGTGGAAAAGCCCTGCATATGTGCTTCAAACTTCCAATCATCCCCCCTTACTTGTCTCAATATTAAATAGAAATGAAAAAAAAAAAAAACAACAACAATGATATAGATGGAAAGTCTGCAAATAGAAAAATAAAAGCTAAATCAATAGACAAACATGATTCTAGAGAAATAGAGATAATTCCTAGGATAGACGATAATTAAACAAATAAATGAAAACTTCTAAAAATTTCAGAGACAACTTGGAAAACTCATCAGAAGCAATGGGGAAAATGTTATGAAAAAGAAACAGAGACAAAAATAAAGAGTTCCTTGAAATAAAAAATGTTTGCCAAAAGAGTAATAACAATAGTAGTAATAATAGGGTTAGATGAAATTGAAAATCTATCCTAAGTAAAGATTTTTTTTTCATCTTTGTGGCTATGTCTTTTGAGTCAGGGCTGTTTCTTTTCTTTTCTTTTCTTTTTTAGATATATTTATTTATACATACAAGCTGGGGTGTAGGCCAGAGGTGTGGGGAGGTGACAGGATTCACCAGAGACAGAGTTGAGAGCAGAACAGGTAGATCAACTGAAGTACACTGCTGAGGGGAGCAGTGGGTGAGGCAAGAGAGGTGTGCTGCGCCATGTGGGAATCTCCCTGGCTGGGGATCGAACTTGTGCTGCAGTGGCTCTGGATAGCTTCATAGTGCTGTGCTTAAACCGTTGCACCACCAGGGAAGCCCCAGATTTTAAGATTTTAAAACAAATGCAAAATATAACAAAAAAGACAAATGCCTTAAAAAGGTGACCTAGTAGTATGAAATCCAAATAATAGGAATTCTTTCAAAAGGTTAAAACAAAAGATGGAAGTTGTAAAAGAAATATAATAGATAATTTTCTAAAATAAAGAAGGATAGGGTCTCCCTGGTGGCACAAGGGGTTAAGTCTCAGCACTATGAAGCTATCAGCAGCCACCACAGCGGCTGCAGCACAGCACAGCACAATTTCCCCAGCCAGGGAGCTCACCCACATGATGCAACAGACCTCTCCTATCTCGCCCCCTGCCCCCCTTAGCAGTGTATTTCAGTCAATCCTCCTATTCTGCTCCCTGCTCTGTCTCTCATGAATCCTCTCACCCCCCCCCACACCTCTGACCTATACCCCAGCTTGTATGCATAAATAAATCTTTAAAAAAATAAAATTAAGACATGTGTCTTTGATTGCTAGGGCCCAGTGAATGCCCAGCACAATGAATGAAAAAAGCTCTTACACACAGGCATAACTACTAAAAACTGCCAGATGACCAAGATTAGGGTGGACCCTAAAGATTTCAGAGAGAAAACTATTTTGAGGGAAATATTTGACTTAGAATTTTATACCCAATTTATTAATTGAGTGAAAAGCAGAATAAAGGCATTTTCAGTAGGGATGTACTCTAAAATTTACCTCCTGTATAGTTTATTCTAAGGAGTTACCCAATGATATACTCCAGCAAAATGAGAGAGTAAGAAAGAAGAAGCTATTAGAATCCTGAGAAGAATGACTCTACTGGTTGAAAGTAGTGAAGGGAACTGCGATAGGACACTCATGCTGCAGACCCAGGGAAAACTAGAGGAGGAGAGAGAGAATGAGAGATAGCTTCAGATAGAGGTTTCTTGTTTTAATTTTTGGAGAGGAGGTTTAAAGGAGAGAAGTAGAATCAAAAGAAAAATAGCATGATTGAAAACTTGGAAAACAAGATATGAGAACAAGATAAAGGATATTGGTGAGATGTCAAAAGAAGAAAAAAAATTGTTCCAGAAACACTATCAAGTAGGTGTATTGGTTCCATGAAGAGAGAGATGTAATCCTAGTTTACCACTTTGATCTGCTGTAAACAATATTTACAAAACCAAAATGAAATAAACATTACTTTTGGCCTTCAACTCTTAAAGTCAACCTTAAACAAACATAAACAACTATGATTTCAAAACAAAATATAAACATAGAATAGGCTGACAGAGTTTGAAATGTGCAAGGGAGATCTGTGGGGGAAAGGTAGGGAAGCACCTTTTCCTGACCTCACAGAGTGAGGAGGGAAAGATACTATCTACAGTGGATGGAACAGGAAATGAGGATTTAACTGTGTTCTTTGAAGTTGAAGAGGAGACCAGGAAAGCTCCCCAGAATAGTGATTTAACTATATTTAGAAGAGAAGAGGGGGGAGGAGGAAGAATTGAGATAAAAGCAACTGACTCCTCAACTATCATGTGAGAAGTCAACATAAAGCACTAGCTGCTAAACTAATAAATAGCATCTTATTTAGAAATCTGAGGCAACCACCAAATGAATTCTAAATAAATGCTTAAATTTGTTCAGGGGAGTAGAACAAATGACTCTAGTTTTTCATTAGAAGTTCTTTGAACTTGAGAGGACAAAGCATGCATTGTACAAAAGGAAGAATAATGTAAAATATATATAAAATAAAATGAGAAAGGTCTTTGATTATTATTTCACTTTAAACCACTTTGTATACATTACTAGTTAAATCTTTAACGAGGAATTTCTCAGATCAGTGGTTTGTAAGACTGTGTGGAACATAACAGCCAAGAAAAAATTAGAGGAGTATAAATCAAATCGGTGTTAGAAGTCACCTCTGGATCTTTGATACAGTGTCATTTTTTTCTTTATAATTTATATGTGTGTGTGTGTGTGCATATGTGTGTATATACACACATATATTGTGTTGTGTATATATACATATACAGTACACACACACACACATACACACACACCTTCTATAGCAATTAGACTTTTTACTCTTATAAAAAGAATATGCGATGCCCAATCACCTCTCAAAGACCCAGGGAACTGGCCCAGGGCAATCCAATGTGGTATAAGCATCAAGAATCTTAGGATGCCTGTGTGGTTTATACTTATAGAGCCCTCGCCTGCCTACATCTTCAGTCTTCTCCACAGAGGTGCCAGCAGTCAGGAGCCTTCCACGGTCCTCCACAAGTCCCAGGACCCTCCACCACCACCTGAACCAGCAGAGCTCTCCCCCGCCTCTTGTGCCCAGATAGGACTGACTCAAGGGTCACTCAGTTCTGCCAACATACAAGGTCTCTAGTCTTCAAAGCAAACTCGTTTTTGACTAGTGAAAACAATCACATTTCACAATAACATTCTTCATGAGGACAAAGATATATAGAACAAGAGTCTGCATTAGAGTTGGAATTCGCTTATTCATGTGCTCATTTTCCAGATAAGAAACTGAAACCCAGAGAGGTAAAGTCATCTGCTTAGATCTGATTTCCAGTGTTTTTTTTCTAAACCATATTTTAAAAAGGATAATTAGAGTGTCTCAGATTCTTTGCAACAGTTCTTGGAGATGAAAAGATGAGTTGAGTTGGGAAGATGAGGTCTGCTAGGCATATACGAGGGAAGGAGGGATGATACACTGAATGCTTCCACCAAAGAAGGGGTGAAAAGGGAGGGATAGGCGAAATGTGAACAAGTGTTGAATGCTTCTGGGCTATGCGTTCTGCCAGGGACATTACTAGTATTGTCCTCGTTTTATTGGCAAGGGACTGCGGCTCAGGGCAGTTAAGCACATGGCCACTAAGAGCAGAGACTCGTAACTGGCTCTCCTTTCTCTCAGTGACGACTCTTCAGCTGCTCCTCTATCATGTGGAATGATCCTCTTGGCACTGGTGGCTCTGGAACAAATCCCACCTCTCCCATTCGCTAATATTTGGGAAGAGTCATTTAAGAGATGCTCAGTGGTGCTATTCAACGCCATTAAGCCCCGAGGCTTCTCTCTGGTCCTCGTGTACTGGGAGTGGACTAGAGCCTGCACCTACTGGCTGCCAGGCGCCAACTGCTGTTTTTTTGGAATTTCGCAAGATGAATGACATCAAGTTGGTGCGGGAACCCAGTCATTGGGGTGGGGGTATCACAGCCTGGAGATGGACAAACCATACCCATTAGGACACTCCTCCACTTGGGGCCCGCTCAGCATTTCCCAGCACATCACTGTCCCTATGTGCCCACTTCCTGCCAGCGGGGCCATGAAGATGCTCAAGTGAAATCTCACACTTCTCTGTTATAAACACCCTTTGCATATTGTTACTAGAATGTTGTGGGGGTTTTGATTTGTTTTGTTTTTCTGTCTTTTATCTTTGTAAACTTGAAAGCTTTATATCAATTTCGGTGGTAACTCTAGGCCAGAGGCCTAAGAGAACAGATTATTATTGTCACTCAACCCCCACTCCCTGTGATGCTTAACTCCTTGCTTTCCACAGTCACTGCCTGCCCTTTCTTCAGACCCTTATCTCACCATAGCCTTTTGCTGGGGACTCCTATCTGGCTCCCCGCCTCCAGTCCTGCCCCAGTCCATTCTCCCTATCTCCACGTGGTCAGTCTTTCGAAAACCCCGTCTCTCTGGCCACATCTTTGGCAGACGCTTTGCACTGACTCCAAACACTGCAAATTCCTGGCTCTCAGGATCCCCACCTACCTTTGGCTCATTGTTCCCACCAGGGGACCCAAATAATGAACCCAGGGCAGGCAATTTGCTCAGCTGCTGTTTCTTCTCCCTATAAGGCTCCCCTCAACCCATCCCTCTGAAACCCCGTTTAAGGGCATTTCATCCATGATACTATTTGTCCCTGATCCCTATTGCCTGGCTGGAGGTGAGCACAGTCACCCTTGGGCCTCTCGGAAAACTATGGTTGAGGCCCTCACATGTTGCTCCCAGCCATGACTTCGGTCCAGTGGGCTGGACACGGGCACCCGCTACATCACTACAGCTCAGTCTCCGACCAGCAGCACCTGGCCATCTGTTTGAAATGTAAATTCTCAACCCAGTCTCAGGCCTACTTCAATCAGAATCCTGGGGTAGGTGGGAGTGGGAGGCAATTGGGTGATTCTGATGCACACTGATCTACTCTTCCCTGGGCTATTTCTGCTCGAAGTCCTTTCTCCTCAAAGTATCTTTATCCTGTTAAAAATTTCCCCTGCTCATTCAGATTTTAGCAGCCTTACCTTCTGGAAGGATTGCGTAGCTGGTGATCCCACTCATTCCAGAATTTTGAATGTCACCCGTTTCTGTAGTCTGATTTTGGGCTGGGGAGAAAAGTAATAAAAATAAAGGCCATTATTGGAACAAGTGATGAAATCTGAATTGGGATTGTAGTTTATGCTCTCATCTTTTTTCTGTATCTCACGGGCCCTGGAATGCTTCTTATGTCACCAGCTCCTGCTGAGATACGGAGCCTATGACTCCATTCTGCATTCTGCTCCTCCTCCATTCTGTGGATCATGTTTACTCTTCCCAAAACATTTGCAGCAAAGGCCACCTTCTAGGTCAGGCAATTCTGTTATCAGGTAAGCCTTGCACGCAGCCACTCTGATGAGTCCAGGGCAAAGACTGGGACTCCAGTGCAGCTGAAGGCACTTTCACTAAAGTGAAAAGTGACTCTCATAAGGGAGCTCTCATAGGGAGGGCTTTCTGCCTGGAGTCAGGTGTAGCTACCACAGGCCCAAGACCTGGAGAACTAGGACTCTTTGTAATTTTCTTCTTCTTTGGTAATTTTTTAAAAATGTAATTCCAAAGTTTCAGAACAATTACTAATATAAGGAGATTCCATGTACCTAGCTTCACCACCACTTACATTTTGCTTCATTTCTTCTATTGCAGTATCATTCTGTGTTTTCTTAATCGTTTAAAAGCAAGTTAACAACATTATGCCCCTTTACTCCAAAATATTTCTAAAAACAACATCATACTTTTATATAAACTCCGTACAATCAACTTTAAGACACTTAACACTAATAGGATACTATTATTCAAAGTACAAATTTTATCAATTATGCTAATAATGCCCCTTATATCCATTACTTTTTACCTTGACCAGAACCAGATCCAAGATAAATCATATATTGCATTTAGTTATCATGTCTATTTAGTCTCCTTTAATCTGGAACAGTTCCTCTGCATCTCTTTGACTGTTTTGACCTTGACATTTTTGAAGGGCACCAGCTAGTTATTTTGGGGAGACTGTCCTGGAATATAAATTTATCTATTGTTTAGGTTAGGATTAGATTTAGGTAAGCATTCTTTTTTTTTTGGGGGGGTGGCAGGAAAATAACAGGAGATGATGTTGTATCCTCAGCGTAGCTTACCAGGGGGTCCATCACGTCCCTCTGTCCCCAAAACAGTCCTGTTAGCTTTTGATCTCTGGAAAGGCAGTCGACAGCCTCTTTGTGAAGGCTGCTCTCTACTGGCCGTTTCCAACACTGCAGCTATCGTGCCCGCGATGGGCCGAAGTCCCGCACACACACCCTGCCACTTCATTGGTTCTGAGACCGTGGGAAAGTTATTCAGCATCACTGAGCCTCGATTTCCTCATCTGTAAAGTGAAAACTACAGTCTCTGCCGTGCTTCCCTCCACGGCCATGGAGTGTGGAAGGTTGCTACAAAGGTCAACTTGTGATGTTATTTCTAAGTGAACGTCTACACTGTCTGCTCAGACTCTTTGCAGGCCCAGCCCCACGAGGCGCCTGAGTGCTAAAGCTGCTCCTCTGGACTGGCGGTCACCACCCGCGCAGCCTCCAGCGGGCCCCAGCTGTGGCTGCCGGGCTATAGCGAGACTCGGATGGGGTGGTGAAGGAACTCCGGGGGGCGCAGGCCTGGCTTCAGCGTGACTGTCCTTGGGGTGTGTGTGTGTGGGGGGGGTCCATCTGGGGTTGCCACTGGTCTGCGCACCAGTCGCCACTCCCGCCCCCACAGGGGTAGCCGCCAAACTGCTGCTTTTCCGCCTCGGAGGCCCAACCCACCTGAGCGCTCGCCTTCCGCGGCGGCGTCTAGGACGCGCATGCGCCTCCCGCCCACAGCCCCAGCTCGCACCTGTGCGCGCCTCGTTGGCTGCGGGCTCCCACCTGCGTGCGCCCCAGCGGAGCTTCTGCTTTCGCTTCCCCGGATGAAGTACCAACTGTTCTCCCCCAGACCTCAGGTCTCTTTCTGCAAATTGTGTGTCCTTCTCACAAGCTCAGGTGCCCGCACACACATTTCTTTCTGACTGCCCTCTTCTTACTCTCAATAGGTGTTAATTCATTGAGCTCCAACTGTCGCCAACCTCTGCATTGCGGCTACATGTAGCGTAGGATACAATCTCTCATCATGGGACATAGAATTTATGGGGTGATGGCACTAACAGAGCAGCCCTAACATTATGAGATCCCCTCTGAGGCTGGCATTTCCCATATGACTCAGCCACACTAGTACCTCTCACGTGGTCCAGACCCTTCTCCTTATGGCTTTATATTTATTCAGTGACCTCCCAGTACACCAGATAGATTCATTTTGTAGGCCCCAAGGAGAAACCCGGTGAAGAATTATGAAAAATAAGTAGATCGAGAAAGACGAGAGAAGGCATTTCTCAGCATGAAATTAACTCGCCATTTTTCTTACTCAAATTTACTCTTCCCAGGTGGCAGCTCTAGCATAGAACTGGAGCCATTCTCTGGAGCATCTTTGGGGATCATCATGCTTTGGGGATCACCTTGGGATTCTTCAGAACCTGTGGAGTTAGGAGCCTCCTCTGGAAGGCGCCTCATGTACATAGGGGATCAGCGTGTGGTCACTTAGAAGTGAGCAACACTTTGTAACTTGGTGCCCAGATTAGGCTGTTGGAGGGGGGCCAGAAGCCTGGCAGGTGGGGGAGTGGTGGCTGGCCTGTCCCTCTTCCCCTCTGTGGACATGACTGGAGGGAAGTCACTTCTCTAGCTAAGTGAAACCATTGCCTGATTCTGTCTGCCTCAAAGGTTTCTTCTGAAGAGAAAATTAAATAAAACATGGAAAGGGCCATGTGCCATTTGTTTAGAGCTGTCCAATACACACCAGATGTACAGGGAGCTTTTGGGGGCCAGAAACACGAATAAGGAGTCATTTTATGTAACTTTACAGTAGTTTATTAGGAAGGAACCCCACTTGCCTCCAACTGTTAGAAGCAGGTTGGAACAGAGTGCAGATTAAGCAGCAATGGTCTCGGCCTGCTTTGGGTTTACACTGATCCAATTCATACCTTCCCTGCTTCCTCATTCATATGTACAGTGCATATACAAAGGATGCTGGAGAAGAATGTGAATGGATCATTCATTAAATCATCATTACTTCTCAAAGAACAAGTGGGTAAATAATTAGGTCATCCTGTTATACAAAGGCCTGAATACCAAATTGGGAAAATATACTAAAAAATTCTACAAGCATAAGGACTAAGCTGTCTTGGTTACCACTTTATACCCAAAACCTAATGTCACACCTGGCACATGGGAAGCACATTTTTAAGAAGTAGCTGCAGTGGAAACCCACTGTGGCCTACTTTATTCTATCACTGTAGCACAACTTCTGCTCAGATATGAACAGGAAAATAGAGCTTATAATTTTGCAACTGTATCCCCCAACCACTTAAGTTGCAATTTCTAGCTTTAATTAGTGAATAATTCATAAACTCCTTTAGAAATTAGAACTGTCTAAACAAACAAGTGATGGTAATATTGAAGACATGTAAGCTGTTGCTGACTAAGTTCTTGATTGACAATTTCAAAACAACCACCATAGCTAGGGATGAAATACTCAGGAATGCAACAAAAATGAAAACAGAACAAAACAAAATCCTATAAACTATCTTAGTTATAATTATATAAGCAGGAACTAACTTGTATTTTCTGAAGTCCTGAAACTGCCTTCAGGGGCAGGTGAGCAAATGGTACATTAAGAAACAAAACAAAACAAAAAAAAGCAGCAGTAGTTATAATAGAACCAGTCTATCCTGAGCCAAAGAAGGCAATACCTTCCTGAATTGTTCCACGTTTATTCCTTGACCATCTGTTTCCCTGGTCCCTCTACATCCTGTTATACCAATACTGTCCTGGTACCAGGAGTCCCTGCTGTGACTTGTTAGCTTCCCATCCTGTTTCTGCAGGAGTTTTATTTAGCAGTATGTGTGAGTGTACCCTTGTGTAGATGAAGGAAGAAATGAGTGCCAGGGAACACAAGCGTGACCAAAAGCAGTCGCCCCCAGGAAAGCCCCAGCATAGTTTGGCCCTGCTTCCTGGTTCTTGGGTTTAAGCATTCATTTGGGTATATTTCAGTTTTTTCAAAATGCAGGGTTTTTCAGTATTCCAGTTTTTGACAGTTACCATTTATTGAGCACTGTACTAAGTGCTTTACATGGGTTATCATATTATCTCATTAGATTGAGCTCACAGCTACGTAGTGAAATCTTTTTGTGGGTCTCCCTTCCCCCTTTATAGAGGAAGAAATAAATCTCAAGAAAGATTGAGTAGCTTGACCCTTCACAGGATTCAGAAGTGGCAAAGGTGGAATTTGAACTCAGGTTGACTCTAAAGCCTATGCCCTTAGTCATTAGTTTCTTCCATCTTTCCATGGTATCCCATGTCCCCTTTGGCAGTGTTCCCATTTTTACTCCCCTTCTAATTTCCTTCCTTGTCACTGGGTTGCTTTCCATTTCAAGATGGGCCTCATCTAGGCAATCTGCTGCTTCCTTCAGCCTGGCTTTCAGTGCCCTCACAAGTAGGACTTCAGTTCCTCTGCCACCACTCCCAAGCCCAGGCCCTTTTTTGCAGCTGACTCACTCTGTTTACTCTCCATGCCCAGCCCAGCAGCTGGCAGCACTAGGCTCCATAGCACTTTCTGCTCCAGGCATTCTCCTGGCCCACCCTCCTTCCTGCTTTCTCACCCTCCAGCCCCCTTCATCTTTCCCTGCCCTCCCACTGTTCCAGAAACAGTGAAGCCCTGCTCCTTCCATGAAGGTCCCCAGCCACCCCAGACCTCAAAAGCTGCTCCCTCCTTTAGAGCTCAGCTCTGGTGCTCTGAGCCCCTAGTTTGGTTGTTAACCATGTGCCACTTAATACTATTGACTCTGCTATTTACTTTTCATATACTATTGCTTTGTCTCCATATGAGATTATAAACTCCATGAGTGCCAAATGTCTCTTGATACTTTGTGATTGTTCTCATACAAACTAGGTCAGAGTTTTGTACACAAAAGGGGTCATTAAATATCTGCTGGGTTTTGTGGGACTATATTTCTGCTAGGTTGATACCAGCTCTCAGCCAGAGAGGCTCTAGAGTACATGTGTCAAAGAACTGATGTCAATCTTCAGTGCACAGCACTGCCCACTCAGGGTTTTCCTCTCCTCCCGATGAACTGAATACCTTAGTCTACCCCTGCCACACAAGGACTTCAAAACATCTGCGGTACACACCAAGCTGTTTGCCTGCATTGAAGACCACTGTCCCATAGAAAACAGGGTCTATATTTCAAGATGCAAATACTGTGTGGAGAAATGTTAGGGCCTTTTGAAAAGTTATCAAACCTCTCAGAATCACATTCTGGTACATCTGTCCCTCTATGCAGGATCTGATAAAAGCTACCCACCAAGGAATAACAGGAATTAGCATTTACTGAGCATTTGTGATGTACTAAGTATTGAGCTAAGCTCTTTGCACACCTTATAATCCTCATAACAACCCAATGTGGCACATATTATTACTAGATCCATTTTTACCATTTTTATGATCATTTACAGAAGAAACCTTCAGATTCCTCATAGAATTTAAATATCTTGCCTGAGATCACCTAGCTAAGAAGTGTCAGAGTTGGGATTTGATCCTGGCAATCAGCTTCTAGAGCCTGTGTGTTAACCACTATATCTGCCTGCAAAGAGCAGCTTCTGATTCAACTTGGAGGGGGACCCAAGAAGGGGTTGGAAATATGAGGGCGTGAGCTGATTGGTCATGGAGGAAAAGTTGCCTGAGAGAATAGGGGACAGAGGGAGGGATGATCTGGGCAAAGGACCTGAGGCACAAGAGAACAAAGAGGGTTCAGATCAATACTTGGCAATACTTTCATGGCTGGAGAAAGACAGTTGGGTGTTGCTGACAAAGGTTAACCCAGAGGAGCAGGTTGGGACCTGCTCATAAAGTCTCTTCAATGTCCTGCTATAGGGTTTGAGATCTTTCCTGGAAGTGAGAGGAAATCATCAGTATCAGACACGTGTGGTGGCCTACCCGTCAACCAGTTGCCACTCAAGTCACCTCCTTGACTAACAGAACCCCTTTTATTAGTCAGGAAGTTTCACCCCACCTGCCTACATGGGCCTGTGCTTCTCAGACACAACCATAGATGTGCTATCCCAGAAGCCTTCCTTTCCCTCCTACCCCTGAAAAAATTAACGGCTATTTTGGAAATGCTGAAATGAAAAAAATGTTGTGCAAAGTCAATTCAAGTCAAAAGAACTGATCTTGTTTCTGTACCGTGCCTGCAGAGTTGAGAAGAGCAGATGACCAAATAAAACCCAGGAGTTTGTTTAAGATACCTAAGAGAATGTCTTATTGTTCACTTGTCTATCGCCCCTGACTAGAATGTTATCTAGAATGTAGAGTCCAAGAGATCAGGGACTTTGCCTCATTCACTCTATTCTAGCAAACATTGGATACATGTTTGTTGAATGAACAGGTGACCCCTGAGTCATCTATGGCTTGCCCCTCCCTGCTGCCTGCACTACCCTTGGGAACGGTTCCTGCCAGTATGCGTATGACTCCCAAAGACTATTCCCAAAGAATAAAACAATCGGACAGAAACAACTTCTCTCCACGTTTTTCCTGAGAATTCCCGTGCTGGTGCATCTCTGTAATATGCCGTTTGGCAGCCGGACAGCAGGTCAGGAAGGTGCTGGGCTCATCTCTGGCTGGCCGGCCAAGGGGGCCGATGATTCACCCTGGAGAGCTGGGCTGGCCTGACCCCTCCGACATGGAGGCTAAGGGGCAGGAGAGCATCCAGGCCTCCAGTGAGAATGCTCAGTGTCAGGGAAACACCAACCAGGAATCTGGCAGCTCTTCTCTCCCTCTGCCAGCCTCCCTCACTGGACCATGTGCTGAGATTCTTTGTGTGTGTATGTGGTCCCACTGCCCCTTCCAAGGTCCTCCTCCTCGGTGGCCTTCTTTCCCTCCTACTGTTTCCTGGTTTTATTTCCTCCCAGGCATTCTGTCACACTAACCTCTTTGTCTCTTCTCCCCATTCCTCAAATGACATTTTCTTGGTTGCCCTCTATAAGCCTGAAGCTGCCTGCCAGGCAGGGCCTTTCCTCCTCTTCCTCCTCACTTCTTTTGCCGCATCAAAAGCAGCACTTAATTGTGGTTTGTAAAGTTTCCTTCTGGGCACTTTGCTCTGTGTGCCCAGGTGGCCCAAGGGACAACGTCTCCCTATGGGAGGAACCAGCATCCTGAGGAAGATCCTGTGGGGAGGCAGCTTTGTCAGGCTCACCTGTGAGCCGCTCACCTGGGTTCTGTTCTAAGCCATCCCCTTGCTCCACTCCCCAGCAACACCCACACATGCTCACTGAGCCCCCCTCAAGTGGGTTTAGCCAGCTCTGGAATAGTTTTCCTGGGTGACATAGAATTAGGCCACATTATCTCAACACCCAAGGCCAAGCTAGGCAGCCAGTACACCTGCAACCCCGATGGACAAGATAAGACATCTGCGAGCTAAGCCTGTGTCTCCAAGTCCGCCTCGCTCCAGGGCCGTCTGCTCGCAGCCTCCGCAGCCTCCGCCCCCGTCCGCAGCTGCGCCCCCAGCCCGCCGCCGGCAGCCGGGCCTTCAGACTCATCCTGCCCACTCTGCTTTGCTTTTAGGAGCTAGTTGGAGTCTACCTTGGCAAATTCTCCCTCCTTGCTGAGGGAGGTAACGTGTCTTGTGTTTAACCCATCGCCACCACCTGCCCCTGTAGAGAAAGATAACCAGTCATTTTAAAGCTAAGCCCTCTTCAGAGAGAGAACCAGAAATCATCTTGGCTGAGGCAGGAGACACTCGATCTTTCGTGGACACCCCTTCCAGGATGCTTTCCTGTGCCCTGAGCTCCGCCTCCCTTCCTCTTCAGGGCAGCACCAAGCCTGGACACCTGCTGACAGCCCACAGGGCTCACAGGGCAGAGACTGCTTCATTTATTTATTTATTTATTTTATAAATATATATTTTTATTGTCATTTATGTCTTTTACATTTTGTATTCCCCTTGGGTAGCCCACCATCAATTCACCCGTGATCCATCTTCATGGTTCTTTTCTATTCCATTTTGTGCCCTTTTCCTTCCCTCCCTC
>PVIJ01020667.1:0-20424 GCA_004024925.1 Scalopus aquaticus | reverse complement strand
GTATAAGTCCTTTATGTCTTTTGTTAGATTTATTCCCAGATATTTGATTTTTTTGGTTTCGATTTTGAAGGGGATGGATTTCTTAATTTCTTCTTCTTCAGATTGGGTGTTTGCATAGAGGAATGCTACTGACTTTTGTGTGTTGATTTTGTATCCTGCTACTTTACTGAACTGGTCTATTATTTTGAGTAGTTTTCCTTTGGAGTTTTTAGGGTTTCGTATATATATTATCATATCGTCTGCAAATAGAGACAGTTTAATTTCTTCCTTTCCTATTTGGATCCCTTGAATGTCTTTCTCTTGTCTAATTGCTCTGGCTAGGACTTCCAGTATTATATTGAAAAGTAATGAATGGTGAGAGTGGACATCCTTGCCTTGTGCCTGATCTTAGGGGAAAAGGCCTTCAGCTTCTCACCATTGAGTATAATATTGGCCGTGGGTTTGTCGTATCTGGCTTTTATTATGTTGAGGTATGTTCCTTCTATCCCAAGGATTTCAAGGGCTTTTATCATAAATGGGTGTTGTACTTTGTCAAATGCTTTCTCAGCATCTATTGATATGATCATATGGTCTTTATTTTTCTTTTTGTTGATGTGTTGGATCACATTGATTGATTTTCGGATGTTGAACCATCCTTGTGCCCCTGGGATAAATCCCACTTGGTCGTGGTGTATTATTTTATGGATGCATTGTTGGATCCTATTGGCCAAGATTTTATTAAATATTTTTGCATCAGCATTCATTAGGGAGATTGGTCTGTAATTTTCTTTTTTTGTGTTTTCTTTGTCTGGTTTTGGTATTAGAGTAATATTTGCTTCATAGAATGTGTTTGGTAGTACTCCTTCCTTCTCGATTATTTGAAAGAGTTTGTGTAATATAGGGACTATTTCGTTTTTGAATGTTTGGTAGAATTCATTTGTGAAACCAGATGGTTTCACAACTGCATTACTTGTTAAACCCTAAGTTGTTAATGAAAACATGTATTTCTTGGGGGGGGGTGTTAAAAAAAGAGAATAGATTAACAATTCAAGAAACTTTCAGAGATGGGCTATTTCATTAACCTACAGGGTGTCCCTAGGACCTTGGCCAAAAGAGTCTCTGCTGACACAAAATGACTTGCTTAGTGCCATCAGTCTGTTTTGATTCTTATCCAGCGGGATGTAGATATGCACACTTTGCTATGCATTGGGTATCTATCTGCTTGGGGTTGTCATTGGGAAATCGTCTAGCATCATCTCTCTGACTAGGAAGATTCTCATGAAAAATCCCATGATCTATTTGCTTTGTGCTGTTGCAACAACAATGGGAAATTTGGTAAACCAAAAAATTGCTAATGCTGCACTGAGCCCTTTCCCAATAGTTATGATAACAGATTTCTCAAATATCTAAGTCCGTAGATTGTAAAAATAAAAGAGAGAGAATATAAGGGAGTATGTATGTCTTTGTGTATGTGATAAAATATTACAAAATTATTACAAAACAAGATGTCCCTATAAACTGTTCACTTTCTAAATTTTTGCCAGCTTGATGTTACGTAGAGAAATAAAAGTCATCAGAATATCACTAACTAATGAACTAAAGACTATGAAATTACCACTCACTTAAATTTTCCTCCACATCTAGCTCTTAAACATCTAATTATTCAGTGCATATAGATTTAAAAATGAAATTGAAAAGACTATTAAAAATATAAGATTTATGAATTTGATGAGAAAGAAGGTTGATGAATTATTTAAATCAATTGCCAAATCATTAACAAATGAGAATCTGGCACAATTTGCCAGTTAAATTGAAGAAGAGAAAAATACACAAAGATGAGTACAGAATGGTTTCATCAAAAGTAATAATTTGATTATGCAAGGATTAGACAAAAGCCCTGGGAAATCTGATGAAAACTTCAATTGTTTTTGCAAATGTGACCCACTCTATAATTATGCTGCAAAAATCAAACATCAAGTGAAGGAATTTATTAAGTAATCATTTAAATTTGAGAAATAAAGAAGAGGCAAATTTATCACAACTTTTGTTTTCTGCAGGCTCTACTCTCTAAGAACATAGTTTTAACAAAATTGTTACATTTACAACATAAATATTATCTAACAATATTTAAGAGGAAATAAATTTATTTTTCTTGTCCTACTTTTTAAGATAAAGACTCTACCCCCCATATTTTTTTTAACTATTTGCTATGAAAATTTGGTCCCCATCCAGGTACCAAGTATCATCATACAGTTAAAAAACTGCTGTAATAAATAATTTCTAAAAAGTTCTAACAGACAACAGATAATGACCACCCAGAGAATCCACAGTTATCATATTGTCAAAATTTTTCAATTTTTTTCTTCCGTGCAAATATGGGCATGCAATTGTATTCTTTTTTTTTAATAGAAGAAACTAGGGTGTAGGCCAGAGGTATGGGGGGGGGGGTGGAAGGATTCACTAGAGACAGAGTGGGGAGCAGAACAGTGGGATTTACCGGAGGAATACACTGCTGAGGGGAGCAGTGTGCATGACAGGAGAGGTCTGCTGCGCCATGTGGGTCAGCTCACTGGCTGGGGATCGAACCCAGGTTTTAGAGATGATAGCACTGAGACTTCATCCCTAGGCCGCTAGGGAGATGCCCTGGACATATAATTATATAGGCATCTTTCATACCCATGTTTTTGGGTTGCTCTTTCATAGAAGCTATTTTGTTTCCCTACATTTCTTCCCTCTGGAATATTTCCTTAGTTCTTAACATCTAGAAATAATTCTAGTGGTGCTAATTTTCTAATTTTTGCCAGAGAAAGTAACACATCCTACTGCTGTAAAGTTTCCATATTCTCACACCATTGGCCCCACACATGAAACATGAGCAGCGGAGCCGGCTTGCCACCTACCCAGGTGATGCTACCCAGTATTTTTTTCCATCATTGCCCCCTTAAGGAACACTTTCAGATATTTTTTCCCTAATTGCTCACCGATGACTCTTAATACTGCAGATATGCTATGTATCTGTTTATATGCTCTGGCCCTTAGGAAGGTATATTCATTTTCCATTGCTGTTGTAAAAAATTACCACAAGTTTAGCAGCTTAAACACACACATTTTTTATCATGCAATTCTGTAGGAAGGAAATCTCATACATTTCTCACTGCACTCAAATGTAGGGCCTTGTCTATGGAAATCTGGGGAACAGCTGAATCTAGCTTTCAGAGGCCACCCACATTCTTTTGCTCATGGTTGCCTTCTAAGCAAATGTTACATCTTTCTTTCTGTGTCCCATAGTCATGGCTTTCTTTTTGACTGTTAAGGGTCCGTCTTAGAGGTAGATAATAGTGTCAACTGCTTGGGTAAGAAGGGAATTAGAATTAATGTTTCTTCAATAAAACTTGTTTAAAAAGATTTCTCTACATCATCATTAGAAATAGTAGAAACCAAAATTTAGATTGGGAAAAAGTGAACCATGGTGTAAAGTTTTTCCTGGATTACTTAATATTTCTGTCTTTTAAATGCATTTTTGCTATAAATAATCTCTGGGACTTCTTAGGATGTGTGGAACACAGAAACAGCAGTTAAAAGGATGCGGTCTCCAGGGACGTGATCAACTACTTTGTCTACCTTTTTTACTGCAGATACCGCTGCCAAAGCAGTGAGGCTGACATTGTAAGCCTGGAGGCTTTTCCTGCTTAAGTCTTTTACTTTTTTTTTTTTTAATAGGGGGCCTTGAGCCAAATCATCAGATTTCAGTTTTCTCTGCTACATCAATTAATGGTACCTGAAAATCCAACTCAGTGTAATTTTCTTGAAATGGAGACCTAGGGAAAATAAATGCCTTACTTTTTCGAAAGAAACCTTCCTGAAAAACTGTCCCCACCCTCAAAGATGAGAGCTCCCTGAATTTCAAGGTAGCAGATACAAACTTGCTTTAATTATATCTGGAAAATGAGACAATTGTAAAGCACATTTATATCTATTTAGATAATTGCTTGGGAAAGAAGGCACTGAGTCTATGTATTAAAAATAAAATCACTTGTTATAGTGGGAAAGTCCTTTCCATGATGAAGCTTCTCCATTTTTGTCTCAACCATTTTAAAGTTGAAGGTTTTTGTGATTCCCCACCCTCATCTCTAAGATGATATCATGGAAAAGTCATAACTTGATCAAGTTGGATTCCAGTTATTAATCAAGTTTCATAATAGACCAAGCAGGTTTTTAATACACTTAAACTCACCCTTATATCTATTTACATGGGACCCTACCTAGGCTGTGCTAGCGCAGGGTAGGGGGAAGATTCCTCCTTTCACCTAATTGAACCCACAGACTACCCAGAAAATAAACATCCCCTAAGGGATAATCTCTGTTTTCTGGATTAATAAGTAGCCAAAATGACCCATTAAATTCTTTTACTGGTTCAAATTGATATAGCACCCAGGTCCAAAATATCAGACCACTTCTCACTACCTCCATCACCAGCCCCTTCTCTTGGTCGACGCTGCTTCCCCTCTTTTCTTTCTCCAAAGGCTCCCAGTGCCAAACCCAACTGCTGCCCCTCCTGCCTTTCACAGTGGCAGCCAGAGGGACCCTTTGGAAGTCACGTATGTCATCTTGCAGGGTGACAGTGTTGGAAGTGGCGTGGGATGAGGGAAAGATTATTCAAAGTCCACGTAGATAGTATTCCAATGTGTATATGTACCACATCTTTTTGATCCAATCATCTATTTTTGGACATCTGGGTTGCTTCCATACCTTTGCTATTGTGAACAGTGTTGCAATGAACATACAGGTGTATGAATACTTTTGATCCAGCATTCAAAGAAGATAAACACATGCAATTTTCAGCGACATGGATGGAATTAGAGGGGATCATACTCAGTGAAATAAGCCAGAAAGAAAGAGAAAAATATCAAATGGTTTCACTTGTAACAGGACTATAAGGACACTAAATAGGAGAGAGACACTCAGTGGGTGGAGGGGGGGGAAGGGGGAGATAGGGAGGGTAAGGGCACAAAATGGAGTAGAAAAGAACACAAGGGACCACTGAGCTGGATCACGGGTGAACTGGTCGTGGGCTACCCAAGGGGAATACAAAATGTAAAAGACATAAATAGCATTATATACATTATATACATATATACATTAAAAAAACACAACAAAGTCCACGTGGAACAAAGAGAAGCCTAGGGGGCCTGCACTGGAAGTGCTGTGCCCACACCCAAAGGCAGTCTCTGTTTATTAGCGTCCAGCACAAAGGTGGCCAAGTACATAGGAGTGTGATGGAATTAGGGATGTAAACCAGGCTGGTGTGACCAGTGGCTGTTGCTTGGGGGGCTCCATTGTTCTGCTAGTCAGAACAGATTATCTCTATTCTAATATCTGCCTGCTGCTTTCAGCAGATACATAGGTAGGTTCTTCCTGCCAGGACTTTTGCCCTTGTTGGGAGGCCCCCTGCGAGACCCCACACCTGGCTGACAAGCAGGGACTCTGCTTAATGCCACCATTTTAGAGACTCTTTCTCTCATCATTACTTGTAATAGCACTTCTCCATGCTTATCTTTGTACAGCTTTGTTCCTCTTCCATGCTAACATATTTATTCATAAGCTTCATGTCTCTCCTCACTGTAATAGCTTGTTAGAACTATCTAAATATTAACAAGTGGCTATTTCATTTTTTAAAAAGTCAAACAAAGCATAGCAGGAGAAACAATATCAATTACATTTAATGATATCATAAAAGCGTATACTTTTTTCATCAGCTGTGATATCTACAAAAAAAGAAAAATAACTCAAAGGACAAATAGCTCTGATTTATAATTGAATTAGTCCTTGTTATTATATATACATAAAATAATGAATTGTTCCTTTCAACAGCTCTAGAAAGATTGCTTGCAAAATTATTCTGGAAAATTTCAACGTATTGCTTAGTGTTCTCAGTTTGTAATAGAACTGACTCTAAATTAATACATTGTCTCCATTTTACATTTATTCCTTTGTGCTTATGAAAGACCAAGAGACCTCAATATTTTTTTTCTCTTTTCTTTCAGAAAAATTCAGTTGTTTAAAATTTCTCATATTTTTTCCAAGGATGTATATGAAAGTCTTACCTATTAGTGATAAATACATATACTTTGAGCAGAATTCTAACCTCATTTGTCTGTGTCTGATTTCCCATGGAGTTTTGACTGAAAGAAGTACCAGAAAAACCTTATGACACTTCATTTAATCAGGTGGTACTGCCAGTCTCTGCAGTGCCTCTTCAGGTCAATATACATGTAGCATTATACCTTGTTTCCTTTGAATTTTCTCCTGACTGTTTTTTTCTGAGGACACTTTCCCTTTAGGAAATAGCACATTCACAGCAATAAAGGGGGGAAAAAAATCTAGTGAAATGCTGAAGGTTTTGAATTTGTTCCAAGACTGTCTGTCTCAACATAATTTTAGTCATTTTCTGATTCCCTTTATTGCCCTTGACTTCATTTTAAAACTAACTTTTATTTTGGTAATGTCCTGTAGGCAATTCTTTAAAAGGAATTAAGGTAATATACAGTAATGCAATTGAAAGAATTCTCTCAATGCATAATATGCTTTTTCCTCCATTTTGACTTTTTCAATTAGATGTCACAGTGGAAATTCTGCAATTCAGATTAGTCTGGCTGAAGTTACAATTTTATTGGTTACAGATTGCCTTGAAACTCTGAAAAAATAGTATAATGGAACAATTTTGTGGGCCAATTTATTGCCACACTTCCACATAGCATTTTGGGATCCTGGATATCTTAACATTGGTTTCTGGAATCATTAGCCTGAAACTTTTGATGTCATTGTTCCAGCTGTGCTTGGATTTGTGGCATTCTGGTTTTAGAGGTGCTGTTAATAGAAGTTAAAATATGTTGTTTAAATTTTTCCATTAAAATATTCCTTCCATAATGATACGAAATCAACAAATAGCCAAACATAAAATGAAAAAACTGAAAGGAAACATAATTAAATAGTCGATGTTTTTCACTAGGGGGACGTAATGATTTTTACCAATCTTCTACTCTTCTGGGTTTTCTAAATTTTCTACAAAAAAGAAGCAATCAATTTTATAATTGTGGAAAAATACTGATTTTTAAAATCTCATTGTTTTTATGTAAAGGAATGCCTTTATTCTTTAGAGACATGTACAAATGCATTTATGCCTAATCTTTGCAAAATCCTTGCAGCCTTGTCTAAAAAAAAAGAATAAACTGGTGAACTAGTTGAAGATATGATGACTGAATTAAATGTATGATTCTTTATCAAATCCTTGATTTAAAAAATACTTAAAAAATTATTTTTAAAGATTTATTTTTATTTATTTATGCATACAAGAATGGAGGTGTAGGCCAGAGGTGCAGCAAGTAGAGGTGAGAGGATTCACCAAAGACAGAATGGGGAGCAGAATAGGTGGATCTACTGAAATACACTGTTGAGGGGAGAAGCAGGTGAGACAGGAGAGGTCTGCTGCGCCATGTGGTTGGCGCCCTGGCTAGGTATCCAACTCATGCCATAGTGGCTAATGATAGCTTGATAGCACTAAGACTTTAACCCCTTTGCCACCAGGGAGGCCCCTTATAGGTATTATTGAAGAAATCTGAATATGGGTAGAATATTAGAGGAGAATTTTATCAATATCAAATTCCTTTCCTGGGATTATTGAATTATATTTCTGTAGGAAAATATCTTTATTCTTAGTTGTTAAGGATTAAAGCATTTTGAGGTGAAGTATCAAATATCAGTTGCCATTTATATAGATTTTTTTAATATATATTTTTATTGTTATTTATGTCTTTTACATTTTGTATTCCCCTTGGGCAGCCCACCACCAACTCACCTGTGATCCATCTCCATTTATATAGGTTAAAAATATAAAAAGGAGAAATAAATTTAATGTGGCAAAATGTTAATAATTGATGAATCTGAGTAAATAGCATATGGGTTTTCAACACCTTATTTTACCAATTTTTTATAACTTTTAGAATTTCTCAAAATAAGAGATTATGAATATGAATTTTTAATTTAAAATATCCTTGCTAATAAGAAGAATGGAAATAGATTGTTCTAAGACTGATTTGTATTAAAGAAGGTGGATTAATCTATTAACCAATATTAATCAATTGATTTATATTAATCCTGACGGAGGTAGTTCATTCCTCTTACTAGCTTTATTACTCTTTGTCTTTTGAGGTAACACTGGCTTACAACACTGTATGATTTAGAGGTATAGGATCACATGTCTTCAGAAGTATGTTACTATACCACACCCAGCACCAACACAGTTTTATTACTTTCAATTTCATCTCATGACAGAATAGTCAAATAGAGCTATGATATTTCAAGTCCCTGAATTTGGATATTTACGAAGGATTGCTCTTTGTGGATTTTCAATTAATCAAAAATAGTTTTGGGAGTAAAAGAAATGATTTTCTAATAAACAGGTAATTTAGGGTGCTTTAGATTCAGATTATGTGCCAGTACTATGTACTTTAAATGTATGTCTTCTGAAGTAGGGTTATTTTTTAATTGCCTAGAGAAAGATTAAGAATCAGCAATGAGAACTGGGAAATGTTGTTTTAAGTGACTACATTTAAAGTAATGTCTTTGTCTTTTCCCTCAGTTCAAATTTTGGATTCTGCTGTGATATTCCAGAAACACCTGAGCTATATATTATAACTCAAAGAACAACCCCAGCAATTCCATAGGTCAGTACGACCATCTTCCTGGTCATAAACTAAACTGGTTGGGATTTTTCACATTGTAAGTCACATACCACATGAAATAAGTAGTCTATAAAATTGGTAAGTAGGTTTTTAAAAGTATTGATGAGGAAGTGAGTTTTGAAACTTCAAAAGCTTTTGCAATGCTCAGAACAAGGAAGGGCAAAATAACTTGTAGCTTACAGTCTTCAGGTTCCCACAGGTAGGGAGAGAGACTCTGTGTTTTGTAAAGTGAAAGGAAACAGCCATAGTTTTTCTGTCTTCCCACAAGAGCATTCTCTGGGTTCAACATCTTCCCTTACTTTGATAGAGAAATGTGGATGGTTCACCCAAAGTTTTCCTTCTTCCGGTGCCAAGCTTGACCATATATACCCCTGAGGGAGAGGATGTAGCCCCCCTCTAGTTTTCAATTGCTCCGTCCATCTGTTTTAAAAAAATATTTAATTTATGCATGTAAGAGCTGGAGTGTAGGCCAGGGGTGTGTGTGTGTGTGGGGGGGGTGTTGAGAGGATTCACCAGAGACAGAGTGGGGAGCAGAACAGGCGGACTGACCGAAATACACTGCTGAGGGGAGCAGCGGGCAAGACAGGAGAGGTTATGTGGGTTAACTCCCTGGCCAGGGATCGAACTCGTCTGGCAGTGGCTGTGGATAACTTCATAGCACTGAAACTTAATCCTCTGTGCCACCAGGGAGGCCCTGCTCCGCCCATCTCATGTGCACAGTGGGAGCCAGGTAGCTGGGACCCGGAAGTCACTCTTATCTCACCATCACTCACAGGCTTCCTCTGAGGTCATCATCATTTGTTTACAAAAATACTTGTAAACATTTCTTACAGTGGACTTATTTTCAAATGTAGAAAAGACTCAAATTAACTGATAAGACCCACTGGTAAAGAAGAAAATTGACAAAAATCTGAAACGAGCATATAAAAAACTGTTCAACATCTTTCATCCTTCCTGAAACACAAAACCATTACACTTCCATTTTCATGGCTAAAATTAAAAAGGCTGATAACACCATGTGGATAATGATGTGGGAAAATTGCAAGTTCTTTCTGGAGCTTCCATGTGTTTTTGTCTGTGGCCTCATAACACAATCTCAGCCTTTGTCTTCACATGTTTGACTGTGTCTTCTCTTTTGTCTCTTATGATGTAGTTTTCAGGTCTAGGCCTTACTCTAGTCATCCAGGATGATCTTTTAACTTTTTTTTATTATTATTTATATTTTTTACATTTTGTATTGGGTAACCCACCACCAATTCCCCTGTGACCCATGGTCCCTTGTGTCCTTTTCTACTCCATTTTGTGCCCTTATCCTCCCCCTCTCTCGCTGAGTGTCTCTTTCTTATTTGTTTGCAGAGATCCCTTTTTCCCGATAAGGTCACATCCACAAGTTCTGAGTGGATATATTTTAGGGGGTGCTACCATTCAACCAACTAAAATACCTGACAAAAAAGAAAACATATGTTTCCACAAGATGTGTATGCAACATTATCATAATAGTCCCAAATAGAAACAAGTTATATGTTCATATACAGATGTGCAGATAAATAAAATGTGATGCTTTGTAGTTTAAGTACCTAATACTTGGCTGTTCTGATGGCAATAGAAGTGCTTGAAATTAAACAATTTTTTAATGACCCTGTCACCTTCCTTCCCCTAACTCTTCCTCCCCCCCATTTTCTCTGGTAACCTGTGTGTGTGTGTGTGTAACATACATACATACATATGTATATGTATGTATATATGTGTGTGTATATACACATATATGTTTGTATATACATGCACGCATATGTATATATACACACAAACACACATATGTGTATATATATGTGTGTATATATACACACATATATACACACATATATATACACACACATATATATACACACACACATATATATGTTACATAACATATACTGATATGTATTTTATTGTAGTAATGTTGGTTTTTATCATTGTTTGTCTTGGGGGTGTCTGTGTTTATATACCGTTATGGTACTTGTTACAGCAGCCCTAAGTCACTAATACTGATGGTATTGAGTAACTTGGGGGAGAGAGAGTGAAGATGTTCATGTGAAATATCCTTTATTACCCAATGAAGTAATAACACAAAGTATCTGCATCTATGTGCTCCAGAAGATAATGACATTTTATTTTGACTACTTCGTAGTAGAAAGAAAGCTTGTGAGCTATGTGAAGTACCTGAGGTAGAATGTAAAATGGCTTTAGGGTGTATTTGAATTTGCTGCCACTTCTGTCTTTTGAAGCACAAAGTATTACTGGTCCCAAAGATAGAGACAAATTTGATTCTCAGATATTTCAATTGAGAGTCAATTTTCACTATCTTCAGTTTATCTTAAAAAAATCTTAACAGATATAAAAGACTTCATCATAATTAATAAACTAACAATCAAACCTTTTAAAAGAGAATGTTTCATTGTCAAAAGCTATGTCTCCCTAAATCATAGCAATGAGTATTCCAGGAGCCTCCAAAAACAAAGCAGTAACTACACTAGTTCTTGACATTCAAGGCCAAAAACAGTTTTCCTCTGTGATATCACTCTCTTAGGGGATTATTTACTTGCCTAAATACTCTACCACTTGCCACTATCTATACAACGCTGTTCATTGTTGAGTCTTCAGAACCTACCCACAATTCAAGATCATTGTCCCATTTTATTTCTCAATATTCCATAGAGTGAGAAAAAAACATGTTTACAAATTCACAAAGATGCCAGGAATCATTGTAATGTGGACTTGTGATTCTGCTGTTTTACTTTTGTAGCATATAGCACATTAAATATTAATTCATAATGATGATTCCCTGAGAAATTTTAATTAAATTAGCTTGGCCCAACTCCTGGACTGTTAATTACTATAAAATCAACTAGAGTTGTACACAGACACTGCATATGCCAAAATTGACAAATGTATTTTTGGAATATAGATCATAACAGTGTGATTTTGAATTCCTGGTGGGATTTGACTATAAATGTAATGTTGTATAGAATTCCCCCAAACTTTTTAATATTAGATTTGCTGTTTGTGTTTGTACATTTAAAAACCATATTTCTCCAGAAAAACATTTAAATTCCATTGATAATTTTTATTTAACTTTTAGTTTTTTATCCAACAACATCTAAAGGTGAAATTTTGCTTCTCTTTATCTTTTACTTTTTTGTATATGTATGTGATTTTTTTTTTCAGGCATATTTTTACTCTCCTTCCTTTTTAAAAAAAATATGCACATTAGATTTTATATCAACTTTAGGTCTAAGAAAAAAATGGAATAGGAATCACAGAGGCCTCTTATATATTCCCTTCCTCCTGCCAAATTGTCTTCCATTTTGCATTCTCATCAATAATGTATCAAAGTTCCTATTCTACATTCTCATCAGCATTGTGAGTATTTTGGATTTTGGTCTTTCTAATAGGTGTGCAATAGTATCTTAATGTTGTTTTAATTCATGGTTCCCTAATGATATATGATATTGAGTATCTTTTCTTGTGTTTATCATCTGAATGTTTATCACCTTTGGTAAGGTGTTCAGATTTTTTTTTTAAAGATTTATTTATTTATACATACAAGCTGGGGTACAGGCCAGAGGCGAGGGGTGGCAAGAGGGTTCACCAGAGACAAAGTGGGGAGCAGAACAGGCAGATCAGAAACACACTGCTGAGGGGAGCAGTGGGCGAGGCAGGAGAGGTCTGCCGCACCATGTGGGATTCTCCCTGGCTGGGCGTGGAACTCGCATCACTCACTGCAGACAGTTCCACAGCGCAGTGCTCAACCGCTGAGTCACCAGGGAAGCCCAGGTGTTCAGATTTTGAACCCATTTTAAATTAGGTTGTTTTCTATTTGCTGACTTTTAAGAGTTTTTATCTATTTTGGACACAAATCCTTTATCAGATAAGTGCTTTCACAAATATTTTCTTAACTCTGGCTTACTTTTTCATTCTCATAACAGGGTACAGGATAGATATGTTTAATTCTAATAGGTCCTACTTACCTTTCTTTTATGGATTCTTTCATTTTAAAAAAATTTATTTATTTTTGCATAAAAGAACTGGGGTGTAGGCCAAAGGTGTGTGTGGGGCTGGGGATGTGAGAGGATTCACCAGGGACAGAGTGGGGAGTAGAACATGCAGATCTACTGAAACACACTGCTAAGAGGAGCAGTGGGTGAGACAGGAGAGGTCTGCTGCGCCATATGTGGGTTAGTTCCCTGACCAGGGATCGAACTCAGGCCGTAGCATTGATAACACTGAGCTTAACCCCTAGGCCACCAGGGTGGCCCTTCTTTCATGGATCTTGCTTTTGGTCCTGGATCACTAAGCACAAGGTCACCTAAGTTTTGTTTTTTTCCTGCATTTTTTCTTCCAGAAGTTATATACTTTTGTGTTTTACATTTATATCTACAATCCATTTTGACTTTGACTTTCCTTTTGCAAACAGCCTAAATTCTATATCTAGTTTCTTTTTTTTTCTAAAGTTGTCTATTTACCATTCGTTGGTAAACAAATGTGCTATTTGTTAAAAAGAGTATCCTTTCTCCATTGAATTATCTATGCTCCTTTGTCAAAGCTTGAATTGACAATTTGTAGATTTTTATGTGAGTCTATTTCTGGCCTCTGTATTCCATTGATCTATTTGTCTATTCTTTTATCAGTACTGAACGATCTTTGTTACTCCAGTTATACATAAATCTTGAATTCGGGTAGTATTAGCCCTTAAATTTTGTTTTTCTTCTTAAAGTTTGTGTTGGCTATTTCTAAGTCTTTTTGCCTCCTTCACTAAGCCCTTTGCTTTGAATATAAACTACAGCATTACTTTGTGGTTTTCCCAGTAGAAATTTTTGGAATGTTGATTGGGGACTTAAAAAAAAAGTTTTATTTTCTAATCCTTGTGATTCAATTTTCTTCCTTTTATTCCTAATGCATTATAAGTCTCTGTGTTCTTCTCTTACTTTTGTTGCTCCATTGTAACGAGAATTAGCACACACACCCTATTCTAAGTTTTTGAAAAGACTTGAGCTTTTCATAGCTTTGTAAATGAGTTTTGAAAGTTAATTCTTACTATGTTCAAGCACACCATGAACTCCTTTCTGGCCTATTTTTTATTCTCCATCAATGATCCATTTATTCCAAATAACTAAGGAATCTATAAAACTTGACAGGAGTCAAAACAGCTCCTTATCAATTTGAAAAAATATTGATAAATTTTCTTTATAATATTTTTTTAAAGTTAAGGTAACGTTGGTTTACACATTTTGTATAATTTAGAGGTATAAGATCATACCTTTTGAATGTATGTCAGCACACCACATCCACCACAAAGGCACTGAAAGACCTCCACTCAGTCCACTGTGCCTCCTCCCGAAATTGCTCTGCCCACTCTCCTCCCTCTTTTGTAAACAAATTCTGCAGTCAGATGTCACGGGCTTGTTACTAGTTTTTTTTTTTTTTTCTGACCCTATGTTTTGTTTCTCTATGTTCTGCATATAAATGACAGCTGCACATATTAGAGTTTTTCTTTTGCTTTCTTTTAGTAGTGATTTCCAGTTTGGTGCCATTGTGATCAGAGAAGATACTTGATATGATTTCAATCTTCATGATTTTATTTGTATCTGTTTTCTGATCCAGTATGTGGTCTAGCCTAGAGATATCCCTCAATCTCATTTTAACTTTAAAATCTTGTTTTTAAGTAGTGATAGAAAATATTGATATATATTTTCATTATTTTGAAACTTCTGTACTGATGAATATTAGTTGTGACCATCGCTGTTGACTCCATTCCCTGGTATTATTCAATATGAACAGGACCAATAAAATGATTTTCTCCCCTCTAAAATTAATAAACCAATCAATAAAATAATGTCTGTAATGTAATGTAAAGTTGTATAAATTATTTTCTACTTATAGAAGTGCTGTATCTTAATTAAAATATCATTTAATATTAGCAGTTAATGTTTCTAATTATGAATAATTCCAATTATGAATTTCCAAATATGCATACTGTGAAACTAGTATCAAACTACTTTGGTTTTGTCTATTTTTTCCTTTCTGTAGTCTTTTCACCACATATAGAATT
This sequence comes from Scalopus aquaticus, assembly GCA_004024925.1. NCBI lineage: Eukaryota > Metazoa > Chordata > Mammalia > Eulipotyphla > Talpidae > Scalopus > Scalopus aquaticus. The sequence goes on along the minus strand of PVIJ01020667.1, from coordinate 5,613 downwards.
TTAGAAATTTAATGTAAAAGATATTGTTTCCATAGAATTTAGGGACTTGAATATGAAAGAAGATAGGAATTTTTGCTGCTTAACCCACTTGAATCTTTGCATGTTTTGCTGGATGATGCACAACAATAATTTTTCAATGATCTCCTCTACTGGTTTCCTATATCTTATATTTCCTATAATATTTTATATAGAGTTATTCTTTGGTTAGAGTTTTAACATGTATATGGATATATTCTTTAAAATCCTTAATTTAGTGTAGCAACTTATTTAATTCATTAAATCATAAAAATATTTATATTTTCAATTTACTTTTTTAATGCACCCTCTTCTGTACCATGTTCTGCCCCATTAATTTTGCTTCTTAAGGGTTTGTCTTAACCTTTCCATAGAATGTGTTAATGTCCTTAACAATTTGGCCAGCATTTCACAACTTTTTCCAGCTAGAATCATACCTGTAAAAAGCTGAAATTCTTGGGCTAAATCTTTGCAACGGTGGATATTTCATTTCAAAGCCCCAATAGCTCAAACTCCACAGAAATAATGATGAAACACTTCAGCTGTAGAAACCCCAGGCAAATCTCTGACCTTTTAAAAATGTAGTCACTGTCATTTCTTTTTGATAAGAAGTTCTTGAAAGTAGAAAACAACTTTCTCTGTATATACAGGGTACTGAAACAAAAAATGAGTTTTGTTTACTCGAGGCCATTGCTCTATATTTGGGTGATTTTATTTGATTTATATGTGGTCCTTCACAAGTGTGGCCTGTTTTTGTGAATTCAAGATAGAAATTGCATGTTGGATGATCCAGGCAGAGTAGAACTGTGGTAATTTTCAGAATATAAAAATGTAGAATTTCAATGACATGCTCAGAATAGCTTCAGAATATACCTACGTGTTTTGATTGATGGTTTAGATGATAATTTCTTAACTCTGCTCAGCAAAGGGTGGTTCCCAGCCCATCAACCTCAGTGCACCCTGGTGGCTTGCAGGATATGCACACTTGCAAGGGCCTGGCAAGACCAAATGAATCAGAATTTACTTTTTAATCAAGATCCTCGGGTTATTTGTAAACACATTAAGTTTTGACAAGCATGGATAACTTTCTGATTCAAAAGATGAAAATTCAGGCAAATCAAATGGTGGATTTCAGGAGAACTTGAAAATTAAGAGCTTACAAATGTTAGTGAAAGCTCCAACCTGTTAGTAAAATCAAACTACTTTACCCAGTTATTTCTAGAAGACAATATGAGAGCTTGAGCTTACAGAAGTATTCTCAGAAGCAAGTTCAATTTAAGATATGTGTTGGTCTGCCTGATGTCTGGACTGCAGATGAGAAAGGAATGAGTCTGACGAGTTATTCACAGGTGCTCAATTCTAGACAGCTGGCTCATTTCAAGGACATCCTGGTGATTTGATTTTAAAATAATGAATTTTCACCAAGATTTTTGGCCTCCTATTGATAAAGACTATACTAGGTCCGTAGCTCCTTTACAGAACTCTCCAGATGGCATAGCATTAATAAATCCACTAATGTGCATCCATGGGGGAAAGTGGGCTGTCTTCCAGTGTGATTGTCAGTTTCTTAACACTTTGGTGTTTGGTCTGTGAGCAGACTGTCCACGTGATCCAGGTGTTAAGTTATTAATAATAGGTCTTCTGGCGGTACTTTCTTATATAGCACTTCAGTTGAAGTATATTTAGCATTTTTCACAAATGCATTATTTCCAGAAGTAGTTGAAAGTGGTACCTAGAGAAGACAGACGTTCATTTTACTTTTAAATTTTCTTACCAGAGGGAAGAATGAGTTCTGATCCTATTACACAATTGGAAACACCTAGTGCATCTGTTCCTAAGCAGATAAAGGGCAACACTTTCTAGACAGAATTAAGTCAATCATTATTTTACCACTAAATTACTACAGTTGTCTGTTTATCCTTCTAGTTTCAGCTGGAACATTTTAGGATTAGAGTGGACTTCCTGAGGAAGAAAAGAATAATCTTCACTTTACTGATCTAATTTGTTTATTGCCTTGATAAAACAATGGCTTATTTCTCATTTTTGGTGAAATTGTTGGAACTTTCATGAAACCAGATGAATCCTGTCTCAAATTATGTGTGAACCGATATCTGCTTTTGCCAAGGACAAGGCTCACTGCAAATTGGTCTGTTTTTATTGAGACCATATTCCTTCAACTTAGACTTAGCTTTAATTTTGAAAAAGGGAAGAACTTAGAAAAGGTGAAATCTAACAACCTAACTCATTTCACATTCAAATAAAATTGTGAAAGACATATATAAATATTATAATTGAAATAAAAACCCTAATTATGAAAAGCTAAAATATTCATTCATAGTATTGCTTTCAAAAAAACAAGATGCTCTTGAAAATTTTTTTCTTTTCTAGCACTTTGAGAATGTAATGATGTCATACACATATATTTTCAGAATTGTTTGGTTTCCAATTCTTCCACACACACCCCCACCCATGATTTCTCTAATATGCATAGATTTTCTTACCTATTCTCTTGGAGTTAATAATTAAGGAGAATGTAGTTTACTAGTTTTCTGTGTTGTCACCCCAAAATCTATTGTCAGGCATGATGTTAGGTTCTCAGGGAGAAAGCAGTACCTACTCTTTTAGAATATACGTTCTATTTAATTTCTCATTAAACTGCACTGGGGTCTCACCTCTAGAGCTCTCCTTAAATGTAAGAGCAAAGCAGTCAGAGGAGTGGATCAGGATTATCATCCATATCCAGCCCAGCATCCTCAGTGGTGACCCTCCACCACATTCTTTTAAATAGTGAAATAGAACTGCTTTTGAATCTGATTCTCTAAGGAGACTTACCATTTTCCCTTCATGCTCTATAGATTATACTTCTTTGTGCTTCCTTTCCTGCCAGGTTGTAGATTTTGTGGGGAGTATTTCTTTGTATTTTCCATAGCTCCTAACTAAGCACCTAATACATATTCAGTAAATTAAATGTCAATTTTCTATAATGGTAAAACAGTTTGCTGCTATTTCCAATTCTATGGTGATTTAATTAAAACTAATAGTCTGGGTGTGAAACTTTCTCCAAGACATTTTAAAAGCTTATGGTAACCAGGCAGAATCATGATCGCCTGACATTTTGAAAGGTCAAACAAGCCATATTCTCAGGGTCTGTTTTTCCATACAAATACATATCACCTCAAATAAATCTATTCAATTAGTTAGATATAGCTTATATTTAGGGTAACCACTTTTTAAAAATATGTTAGGGCAAGTATGCTTGTTCTGTCTTTATTTTTTATATATGCAGTTCATTCCAACCAATATTTATTGATGTTGGGCACTTGGAGACTCATCACAGGATGCGTATTCTTAGATCATTTGCAATTGCCAGATATTCAAATTGCTACTCACTACAATGTGTATCTGGACACACATTCTCCCCTTTGACATGTCATTCAATTTTGAACACAGTAACCAAAAGGTAGAAAAAACCTGGATCCACGTGACTATATAAACACCAGATGAATTTATAAACAAATGGAATATTATTTAGCCATAAAAAAGAAAGAAGTTCTGATACATGCTACAACATGGATGAATCTGGAAAAAACATTGTGCTAACTGTAATAAACTACATAAATGGGCAAATATTGTATATTGTCTAATTATATGCAAAATATTTAGAATAGACAAATTCATAGATACAGAAAGTAAACTTGACATTTCCAGGAATTTGTGAGAATGGGGATTAGAGAGTTTTTGCTTAATAGAGTTTCTATTCAGGGTGTTAAATTAGTTTGAAAAGAGATAATGGTGATGATTGTATTACATTGTGAATGTAATTAATATCACTGAATTGTAGATTTTAAAATAGTAAAGATGGCATATTATATTTTAATAATTTAATAAATTTAACATATATCATAATTTAAAAAATAGTACTGTAACAGAAAATTCTATGATCACAGCCTTTACATGGGTGATGGCCTAAGAATTATATCTTGATAAAGTCTATTTTTAATCAACTAAAGATTATTTTAAGTCAATAAAGATCAGGGGGGTGGAAACATATTACCCTTTAGTGTCCTATTATACTTTCTTTAAATGGAAAAATAATAATTTTAAAGTGACAAGAAAAGATTCTACCCTTACTATGAAAACCATGGAATCTAGACTTATTCTGGAAAAATGTGTGGAAATCAAAACATAGATGGCATTTGATAATGCCCAATCATCATATATTCATTAAAAACATTCAAAATAAGATTTCAATTGGAAAGACTTGCTAAAAACATTCTGTTTTACTCTCTATCTTGGCAGAACTGGTCCCATTTCCAGAATGCCTTTAAGTTGCCGGAGATGGATCACTTCTACTCCGCCTCACCCCTGCCCCCACACCCTCCTCATGTAGGAACTTTACAAACAGCAAGAATTACTTTGTAGTCTGAAGAGCCCCTGAGCTTGAGTCCATGGCGTTGCCAAGATGGTCAGGCTGCCAAATCCTTAGCTGCCAAAAGACTAGCCTGGGTTTCCTTGTAAAATGAAACACAAAAAAGGCCATGTGCTTGGCCGACTTGCCCAATTTCCTCTGCTTCGTAGAGAAAATAAATCTCTGAAGACGTCCAAAAGAGAGCTACCATCTGGTCAGACTCCTGGTTGTCTCAATATGGCCCCCTACACCTATTGCCAAGTGTCAGAAGTGCTTCCTGTGTTGGAGAAAGGCAGGCTGCAGGGTTGGGGCCAATGTGCTAAATCAGATGGGAGCCTAATGAGGTGGGACTTAGCAGATTAGTCTCGACCTACAGTCTCATCATTGCTTCTGGCACACTCACAGAAGGGTCAACATTTCAGTGATAAAAACTGGAGCAGCTTAGTAACTGGCTCTGTAGTTACTATCTGTTAACTTCTTGAAGAATCTGCAACACAACTAAGCCAAAACCTATGCAGTGACTATAGCACGGCACATCCAAATAATCTGAAGACAAAAGTATTGGGGAGAACTGCAGATGTGTTTTTACAAGGCTGACTCTGCAGCTATTTTGGCTGCAGTTTATGCACACTCAGTTCTAAAAACCAAAGCCAGTTTTTCTCTCATAAAGGTTAGTTCATGCTACAAAAGTTTACAGGTTATAAGAAACATTTTTTATGGTAAAAGTCTTGTGCACTTATTATGTCATTGCATTGACCTAGATAGTCTTCTTGGTTTTCATATTAATCAATTTTATTCATTAAATATTAGCCTTTAACATCTGAAAGTGGTAGCAATTTGCATGGTCAGAATACTGCACTATATCCATATTACAGATTTTTATGGAGATTAGATGTCATTGATGGAGTATGCAAATTTTGAGTCAAAAGGAGCAGTATCAATTTTTTGTGGCTCCATAAGAGAACCGAATCATTTTATTACTATCTTTTAAATTTAAAAGGAAAGTCATGCATTAATATTTTTCTCCTCTAAAGATTCTCTTTTATAAGTTCCCCAGACTGGCAAAATATCTGCTTGCAGTTCCACTCGGAGCTAAACTCTGTGGCACCACTTTCCACAGGCTGACTTCAAGATGATATCACATGCCAGACATTTATCTGAGGCGCTCTCTCTCTCTCTCTCCCCCCTCC
>PVIJ01020666.1:0-20427 GCA_004024925.1 Scalopus aquaticus | reverse complement strand
AAATCAAAACCACTATGAGATACCACCTCACACCTGTGAGGATGGCACACATTAAAAATACAGGCAACAACAAATGCTGGAAAGGATGTGGAGAAAAAGGAACTCTTCTACACTGCTGGTGGGAATGTGAACTGGTCCAACCACTATGGAAAGCTGTATGGCGATTCCTCAAACTGCTAAACATGGAGCTTCCATACTAGCAATCCCACTTTTGGGAATTTACCCAAAGGATACAAAATCACTAATCCGAAAGGATACATGCACCCGTATGTTCATTGCGGCACTGTTCACAATAGCAAAGGTATGGAAGCAATCCAGATGTCCAAAAATAGATGATTGGCTCCAGAAGATGTGGTACATATACACAATGGAGTACTATTCAGCATGGAAAGAAGATAAACACATGCAATTTGTAGCGACATGGATGGAATTAGAGGGGATCATACTCAGTGAAATAAGCCAGAAAGAAAGAGAAAAATATTGAATGGTTTCACTTATAACAGGACTATAGGGAGGCCGGGTGGGAGAGAGACAATCAGTGGGGGGGGAGGGGGCAGGAGGGAGGCGGAGGGAAGGAAGGAAAAGGGCACAAAATGGAATAGAAAAGAACACGAGGAAACATGGAGATGGATCACGGGTGAATTGGTGGTGGGCTACCCAAGGGGAATACAAAATGTAAAAGACATAAATAACAATAAAAACATATATTAAAAAAAAAACTGAGGACCAAGAAACCGTCAACTTCTCAAGGATTGAGGCTCCTTTTCTTCCCCTGAGAGGGTGCTTTGGCAGCCCCAGAAGCTCACGGTGACAAGGCTTCTTGTCAGAAACCCCCAGGACAGCTGCCCAGATACTGCTGGGAAGATCCGCCAGATCATTCAGAGGCATGGCTCTGCTGACAGCAACAGCAACCCCTGGTTCTCCACAGCAAGCATGGCCGCAAGGACCTTCTCTGAGACTGGCAAGGCCACAGGACCTAGCACTCAAAGGCTGGACAGCTGCACCACCACCGCAGGCCTGTCACCCTGAGGGCCCTGTGCGCCCGTGGACACGAGTCCTCCCGTTCACAGAGTTCTGACCTTCCAGACTCAGGATCTCTCTTCTCCTCCTGTTCCTCTTCCCTTTTCTTCTTTTCCCTCCTGCTCCTCCTCTCCCCTTCTTCCTCCTTCCTACTTTCCCATCCTCCCATTTTCCTGTGCCTGTCTCCATAAATGCAGACCTTGAGAAAAAAAAGCTCATTTGAGGATAACTCCAGGCAACTTCTTGCTATTTGTTTTCTCTACCAACCACTCTAAAATCCCCATGGGAAAGGAAGTCCAGCCTCAGAAGTCTAACAGTTGCTTATCTGATCATTGAGACAAGGACAGAATTCTCTGAGTTCACTTCCTGATGATTTCATTGTAGCCAAGGTGGAGATGCACAGCCTCAGTTTCTCTTTTACCCTCCTGCCATGCTGCTGTTGCTATAGTTGCTGTGGGCACAAGCTCAGGCTGCTCCCCACCCCCACCCCGTGGAACAGGCTGTTCCCAGAGGCAGCTGAGAAGCTCAAGGGGGTCCTGCCTGCCCTAGGTGTGCTGTTGTCTGTCCCCTGCATTGTCACACTTCATCTCTCTCCTGGAGTTCTGGGGGGACCCATCCTGGCTCAAGTACATAAGCAGGCAGTGACCCAGTATGGAGCAAAGGGGAAAGAAGAGGAGAAAGAAGAATCAGTCTGAGGGAAGAGAGCCTTAGGGACACTTCTGGGTCTTGGGACTTGGCCTTTCCTTCCAAGATAGACAGCCCTTGAGGAGGGCTGTCATTTTTAAGAATTTCTGGACCACCCTGAGAGGGAAGCTGAGGAGGTCTTTAACCTTTTTTATGACAGGTCGGACGTTTCCACCGAGTCAGGAGAACAGTGGGGTCTAGAGAGGTGAAAGGAGCCAGAGCCAAACCTCCTGTTTCAGCCCTTTTCCTCCCACTGGGGCAGTGGACCCTTCACTCTCCAGCTCCATGAATAATCACATGACTACGTGGGCTCTAGAGGTTGCTCTGTGGCGGCCCCCTGGGAAACGAGTCTCAGGGCTCTGTCTGATCCCATGACCTTGAACCCATCCCAGCACAGGTCACACTGTTGGTTCTTTCTATGTCACGTCACAGGCACACAGGGGCTCCTCAGGGAGCTAAAAAGCTGTGATTCTACCTATTGTTTTGTGTGCCCTACAAGCCTGAGGTAGGTCTGATCCCCAGGAAACTTTGACAGGTGTGTGGTGGCTGAGTCCAGCAGTCCGTGAGTGTTTGCTGATCCCTGGACTGTAGGAAACAGAGCAGAAGCCCAAAGCATAGCTGCTGGGGCCAGAAAGGGTGCCAGAGGGTACCCTTCCACAGGTAGGGCCTCTTCAGTACCCCCTGGCCTCTGTCCACCCTGCTGCTGCCCCAGCCCCTCTCCTGGGGACAGCCGGGCGGGGTCCATGGGAATGTGAGGCTCTCCTGGCTCTTGTTTGCCTCAGCTAATCTCGAGAATGCACTTGTTTTCCCTTTTGGTTTGGGAACTCCTCAGCAGCTCCCCTTCATGTTGATAGAGTGGGGGACAGAGGCCGTGGGAGCCAGAGGGCAATGATCCCTGGCTTATTCTCTTGCTGGCTTAATTTCTCTCCTCCAAATTGTTTCTCTTACCTCCTGGCCTCCATTTCAGCTTTTCCTCCAAGTTCCCAGAAACTGTGGAAATAAATGTCCTGAATTTTGGACACGTCAACTGCTTCTCCTTCCTGGGAATCTCCTCACAATGGACAACACCTAGGGGTATAATTATCTCCATTTTGTAGATGAGCCTGGAAATCAGAGAGGCAAAATTAGTGTTCATGGTCACACAGAAAGTGAAAAAAGAACCATAATATAGACCAGCGCCCTCCTACCTCCAGTCCAAGCTTCGGCTACAGGGTCCTAATCTCACTGGACAGCCTTTGTCTGTTACTTGCTACATCCTTCACTGTACCATTAGTTTCTTGAGAAAAAGAACCCTGTAATATTTTTGTCTTCCCGGGGTTGGCCCTGTGTCTGGAAACACAGAAGACACCCAGTGGGTGTTTGTTCAGAGAAGGAATGGTGGATCTGAAGCCCCTTCTATGTGCCAGGTACTCTACCTGGTGCTTTTTGTACACATACTCCACGATCTTCAAAATAATCCTGAGCAGTAGCTATTGTCCCCATTTCATAGATGGGACCATTAGGACTCAGAGAAGTCAAGCAAGTTGTTAAAGGTCATAGAGCTTCTGTATGTCTGAGCTGAAATTCAGACCTATGTTTTCTGACTTGGGATCCATGCTGCCTTAAGCACAAGTAGCATAAATAGCCTGGAGAGGAAGGGCAGAAGGCCTGCAGGGTCTCCCTTCCTGCAGGGTTTGAGTGATCACTGATGAAGGGAGGCTGATCAAGCATCCTGAGCAGGAAAACAGTTCTCAGCCCCTCTCTGCCTCTCTCAAACACACTAGAGGGCACACACTCATTTGTTGAATGAGTGAATAACCAACTCTGCAGATGAGCTTCCTGTCCCTTCACTCCCAGAGCTGGTCTTTCTGGCTGCTCTTTCTTCATCACCTTTGCAACCTGTTGTTCTCTTCCCAACCTCAAGTGCTGGAATTCCTCGGGGGTATTCCCTGAACTCTCTTCTTACTGCTACCCCATCTTTGGGTGATTGATTTCCTGGTCCTAGTTTCACATACTCTCTATGTGTAGGTGGTTCTCAGACCTGAGTTTCCAGCTCTGACCTCCCTTCTGAGCTCCAGAACTTTGTAGACATCAGAATGTCCAACAGACACCTCAACACTTCAAAAGTCTTTGCATCATTTCTTCCCCACCCCAGACTCAGGGATTGGAGCCATCACACTTCTACTTACCCAGGCTGCGAACTCAGACTTATCCTTGACAAAGCCTCATCCTCACTTCCCCACATCTCCTTGGCTAATCTGCAAGTTCTGGTGCTTCTCATTTTTATCCTCTTGATTGATCAGTAACTTACCAACTGTTTGCATAAACTCCAATCTCTTCTAACTCCACTCCATCCATTCTCCACAAAGCCAGAGAAAAATCTTTGAACTCACGTACCACTCAAATCACACCCCCTACTTAAAACTTAGGATTCAAGAAGAGAGTCCAAATCCCCAGTGTGACACCCGAGATCCCTGGGATCTAGTCCCTCCAGCCTCTACTGTCTCAACATTCTCTGCTACCTTCTACACGACAACTGAGTATTCATTGTCCCTAAAGTGGTCATGAGGTCTCAGAACACGACATCTCCCAGGCTGGGATTCTCTTCCTTCAACTCTACCCCTGCCAACTTGTCGTTAAACCTTCAGGACCCAGCTGATGCTGTCACTTCCTAGAAGTCACTTTAGATCCTGAAGACAGAGCCAGGGCCTGTTCTCTCAGCCATCCTAGCCTCTGAGCCTCTGAGCCTCCCTCCTTTGTTATGACCTTCATCACTGGGCTGTGGGGTCTGTGAGGGTGGGGACAATGTCAGATGCAATGGTGGTCCCAGCTCTCAGTCAGGACCTGGCACTGGGAGGTTCCATGGATGTCCAGTGGTTGGGCATGAATCTGGGGCCACTGGAAAGAAAATATGGCCTCTTCATTTTACCTCTTGGCTTTAGCCAGTGGGTTTCACGATCCCGCTCCTGACCCCCTCAGTATGCTGTTGTCTCACCATCTTGTTCTGAGACATGGAACCTTCCTCTTGGCCATATCCCTTCCTCCACCGCCACCCTCGTGGTGTACACATCTACCCCAAGGCCCTCCAAGACTATATTGGCACTCCAAGGTCCCTAGGGTTCCATTTCAAGGTGGTAGAACTTTCCACACCTAGTTCTTCTTCCACTATACCTGAGATTTCAAATTCATTTCTCAGGACATAAAAATTTCACTAGAAAGTTAAATATTAGATGTGAGATCCCTTGAAGAGAAAGAATATTTAGATTAACTCACTCTAAAGTGTAAATGATCAGCATAGGATGACCTGGGAGCAGGTGTGGACAGGTGGGCAGGGCCACTGTCCCAGTACTGGCTGACACCTTAAAATGGGGCTCTCAGTTTTCCTCTGCTTCACCTACTGGGGTGTACGTGTGCGTGTGGATGTGTGTGCATGCATGTGTGTGCCCTCTAGTACAAGTCTTAGAAACTGAACAAGTCTCTTGTTGGTTTTGTAACTTCAGCGAGGAGCTGGGCATAGTGTGGGTCCCAATAAAGCTGTAGCTGGCATGTTGACCCAGATCTTGGCCTATCAGTCGGCCCTGCCAGGGGCATGCCATCAGTCGCCTCCCCTAGGGGACGGGAGGAGGAGTCTTTTGGTTTCTCTTTTGCCTGGATTGAACTACTTTCCCATGAACTCCCCGCCCTCTGGCAGCCGCACTAATAATCTAATAGAGCAGCTCCCTAGGCGCAGGGAGTAGCCGAGGGGAACAGAAGCCGGCAAGTGCCTCGGGGTCCTGGTCCCTTGGCCCCTCTCTAGGGAAGAACACCTCTAGGGACCTCTGAATTTGCTAAGATGGCCTGAGGGATCTTCTTGGTTGCCACCAGGACTTGGTGCCTTTAATTAGTTAAAAATAATGTTTATTTATTTGCCAAGCACTGGACTGGGTTCTGGGGACACAGTGGTGAACAGACAAATATCTCTGTCCATATTGCAATAAACAAAAAGGAAAAATACAACAATGTGTTGGATAGTGATAAGCACTAAGATGAAAAAATAAAGCAAGAAAGGAGAGGTGAAATATCTTGTCCGGAGAGAGAGGCCAGGGAAGACCTCAGTGAGGATTGTTCTTATTTCTTTTTATTGAGGTAAAATACTTACAGCATGAAATTCACACTGTTGTGCCACCATCACCACCCTCCATCTCCAGAACTTACCAACTCCCTCTTAATCGCTGTACCCAGTAGGTGCTAACTCTCCAACATTCCAGGGTCTCCGCCACATTATCTTCATTCATTTATCTGATGATGGACATTTTGGTTGTTTCATCCTTTGGCTATTGAAGATAATGCTGCTGTGAACATCGGGTACTAATATCTGTTTGAGTCCTGGCTTTAATTCTGTATATAGACTCAGCTGTGTAATTCTTGGCTCATATGGTAACTCTATGTCAATTTTTTTGAGGCATTATCATACTATTTTCCAACATGGCCCCACCATTTCAAATTCCCAGCAGCAGTGGACAAAGGTTCCAGTTTTTCCATAACCTTGTCATCACTTGTCTTGTTATTTTTCTTTTTAAATTTTTTTGTTTGTTTTTGACAATAGCCATCCCAGTGGGTATGAAGTAGGTTTTATGGTTTTGATGGCATTCCCCTAATGATTCATGATACTGAGCATCTTTTCTTGTGCTTATTGGTCATTTGTACATCTTCTTTGGAGAAATGTCTATTTATGTCATTTGTCCGTTTTTGAATTGAGCTGTTTTTTTGCTGAGTTTTATGAGTTCTCTATATATTCTGGATATTAATTTCTTATTAGATACATGATTTGCAAATTTTTTTCCCGTGTTGTGGGTGGTCTCTTCACTCTGTTCATAGCATCCTTTGATACATAAAAGTTTTAAATTTTAATGAAGTCCAGTTATTTGGTTTTTTTCTTTTGTTATCTGTATGTTTGGTGTCACTGACAAATCCAATGTCATGAAACTTACCCCTGTTTTCTTCTAAAAGTTTTATACTCTTATCTCTTGTGTTTAGATCTTTTAGTTAATGTTTTGTATATGTGTTAAGTAAGGGCCAATGCCATTTTTTTGTGTGTGAATGTCGAGTTTTCTGCAAAAGCATCATTTGTGGAAAAGACTGGCCTTTCCTCTTTGAATACTATTGGGCTCTCCAAGCTCCTCTGGAAAGTATTTAAGAGTATATGCATATAGTAGAGGGTAAGTTTTAGTAAAGACTCGGAGGAAATGATGAAACTAGTCATGTGGATGTTAGCAGAAAAGTATCCATCAGAGAATTGCCAGTGCAAAGGTCTGGGGTGGAGGGATGTTAAGAAGGGCAGGTTTGGTTGGAGAGGAGTGAATGAAAGGGAGAAGGGCTTAAATGAGGTCCGAGAGGTAGGGCATGGGAGAAAAGGTTATGGAGGGCCTGTGGGTTACAGGGAGGCTTTGCGTTTACCTTGAACAATACTGGAAGCCATTGGAGGACTACTTATGTTTCTACTCTGACTCCCGTGTTGAGAAGAGACTTCCTCAGAGCTAAAGGACAGTATCAGTGCGGAGACAACCCTGGCAAGAGAAGATGGTGGCCTGGACTGGTGGGTGACAAGTAGTGAAAATCTGAACTATAGGATTTGATGATAGACCAAATGTGGTGGTAGGAGAGAGGAGCTGGGGAGGAGAGAGAGTTGAGGATCATGCCAAAAATTTCAATTTGAGTAAATTGATCAAAGGGAGGAAGAAAGAAAGGCACAGATTTTGGGGAAAGATCAGGATTTTGGTTTTGGATTTATTAAATTTGAGGCTCAGATTTGCAACCAGAATTGTCAGGTGGGAAGTTGCCACTAGGTAGGAGTGCAGGAGAGAGGTCTTGACTACAGTCATGGAGCAGGCAAGAAGGCCCTTGCATTGCTGTGTGACTATAGTCCAATCCTTTTCCCTCTCTGGGCCTCAGTTTTTCTATCAGCAACATAAAGTGGCTGGGTTAGACTCTCTAAGCATCTCTAAACAATGCCTGGAGTTTCTGATTCTAATGGGAGAGAAATGGAGCCATGAGTTCTAAGATGCCTGCATTCTCTCCATTAGACCCTCTCCCTTCCAGATGATTTTTTTTTATTGTTATTTATATCTTTTACATTATTGTGTATTCCTCTTGGGTAACCCACCACCGATTCACCCGTGACCCATCACCATAGTCCCTGTGCTCTTCTCTATCCAGATGATTTCTAATTAAGGTCACCTCCTGTAACAGATGGCTCAATGCCTAAGACCCAGGATTCAGATCTTGGGGAACAGCAAGCCCCAACTCCATCCAGCCTTTCTCCCCGAGCTTCTTTAGAAGGGCAGTAGGAGAGCTAGACTGATGGCATGGGTGTAAGGAGAGACTGGCTGTGCAGTGCAGTGGTTCAGAGTGTGGTCTACATCCCATCTTGAATTCTAACCACTCCTAGCTCCTAGTCTTCACTTGTGACCAAAAAGAACAGAACAGAAGAATTCTTCCTAAACTAAAGACTATCATTATTTAATTGTATTTGTCCCTCTAATAACAGCTAATGATTATGGGTGGTAACTATTTTAGGCATTGTGCCAAGTGTTTGGCCTGCATTATCTTGTTTAAGTCTTACACCAGTGAAACTTTATGTTGCATGCACTTTACCTCGATAAAAGCAAGTAAAAGTGAATTCCTGTCTTGGTTTAGAATCCAGGAAACAGTGTCTCAGAGAGATTATTTCATTTGAGGTTTTTACAGAAATATATTTAATCCAAAAGAATTTAATAAAAATGCATGAGGACATTGAGGTTAAGGGGAAAAATCAAGATAGAAACAGAAGACAAAGCCCTGTAACACAGAGTCCTACTATATAGTCAATGAAAGTGAGATGACTATTGACTGAGTTTCCTAGCAACCAAGTCAAAGAGAGAAATATGATCAGATATAGGTGTCATAATACTCTGGTGCTGGGACTGAGAGGACTGTTGGAAGTGAGTCATGGGGGTGAGCTGTGATGGGATAGAAGATGCCCTCAGCAACAGCGACAAAAGGAAGTTTCATGAAGAGGCTTAAGGGGAGGCTCACAGCTCCCTTTGATCGGGGTCATTGCTCAGCTTGGTAATAGCAACTCCGGGGAGGAATAAAAGGGGCCAGAGTCAGACCTTGGGAGGCGGTTGTCTGTGCTGCAGGAGGCCCCCTCATAACCTCAGGCACGCAGAAGTGCTCCACTGGGGGTCCCGGAAATCCAAGCGCTGCTGGAATAAGGTGGGGGCGGTTGTTTATTGCTTTCACAACTCCCCAAAATGCCCCCAAGGCCAGTCCACTGCTCTTTCAAGGCAGCACTGGCTGCCTCTGGTGACAGATATGATAGTGTGATCCTGGTCCTTGTCCCTACTCAGTGTAAGGGCTGGAGCACTCTAGATCACAACCCTGTTTCTAGTCCTGCCCACTGGGGTGCGGACTGCCTCTCAGGCATACCTTCCCTGGTAGAACCAACCACTCTGGGAGCACTTCCCCAGAAGCAATGGGCAGTGACTTGTCCTTCTGAAGCATGGAGGGACACAGAGCCAGCTACACCCTTGCCCAGAGGGCTGCTCCATAGATACATGTGTTCGGAAAGAAAAATGCAAAGACCATCGGAAGAGAGTTCTCGTTATTCATGCTCTCTGGACCTTCTCTATCAGGGTGGCCTTCTAACCTTCTTCCTTGGAGGTCACTCTCAGGGCAGGTGCGCTGTCTCCTGGAAGATGGGCAGGTGACTTGGGAAGTGGGACTGTCCTCTCACCTGGGGCCAAGGCAAGCATACCTCTGGGGCTGTGAGGGTGGGGTGAAGGCAAGGAGCAGGTCTGACTTTGAATTTTACTCTTGTGTTGGATGAGAAGCTGTGGGTGGCCAAGCCCCTTCTCTGGCCTTCACTTTCTTTTCTATAAAATGGGGGTAGTACTCCCTACTTTGTGAGGGGCTATTGTAGGGAATGAGGTACAGCCTCTGCTTGACACAGCAGGACTGCAATACAAGATCATTCTCACTAGGGGGGATAACTCTGGCTTAGTCATTACATATTGTGTGACCTTAAGACATCTCCTCACCTCTCTGGGCCTCAGTTTCCTCATCTGTAAAGCAGGAAGAACAACACTTAGAGGACAGGACTATTGGGAAGGCTAAAAAGTAGTATATTGTGTGTTTGTGTGTGTGTGCGTGTGTAACTTCTATCGTAGTGCTGGCACATCGTAGTTTTTCAGTAAAGCTGTTTGTAATTGGTCTCATTATTAAGGATTAAACAATATCTCGGGGTGGCTGTCCGGAAGAGACAGGTAACCAAGGCCAAGGTAGTCATGAAGTGCTTCCTGGTGGAGGCAGCCCTGGTGCTCAGTGAGGTCAGATTGGGGATATGTGGGTATCAAGAAGAGAGCTATAACCCCAAAACAGGGCCTAATGTGAGTCAGGGCTGACCTGAAAGGGAAGGAACATTTGGGGAGAGTAGCAAGAACAAAAGTCTTCCTGGTCCACAGTGGAAACGCAGGAGGGCCCAGAAGGCCAGCAGAGAAGTGGCTGGAGGCAAGAATCAATCCCGTTCCACAGATGGCAAAACTGAGATCCAGGGAGGGCATATGGAATAACTTGCTCAAAATAAGTGAAGATCTTGGTACTGGGGTGCAGGTCTCCTGATGGCTGACACTCTGGGTGTATGCTTTCAGAGATGGCAGGGGCGTGGGGGTGGCGGCAGTGGAGCTAGTCAGTGCCAGTCGGTGAGGAGCCACAGAACAACAGGGAGAAACAACGGGGGTGTGGAGCTTGGCCTAGACTGTTTGGAAGTGAACACAGATGAGACTGAGTCTCTCTTGGGCTGTTTTGGAGATTAATGGCTACAGACAAGGGCTCTCATGCATCACTAGGGAGAGGATTTCAAAGACCTTAAAAATCATTGGGCAACATTTCAAAAGGAAAGCGCTCGCAAAGCAGTCAGAGGCCCGCCAAACGCGCTGGCATATAGCTCACCAGGCGATGCTTGTAATCTAATTGCCTATGAGCAAGAGTTTAAAACAATATTTACGATGTGGAAAAATAACCCATGATTTGATTTGTACAGAAGAAACATGCCTAATGGGTAAATTAGATCTTGATCTTGCTGGCTGGGGTCCTGTGAGTGGAGCCTAGCCCTTTGGAGGAGCAAGGCTCTCCTGCCCTTCACCACCTTCCCTACCTCTGCCCCCATGCCCTTGACAGCATTTTATGACAGCTCTGTGCCCTGGTATGACTTTGAGGCCAGCATCATGCCCCTATGCCAGTGCACAGCAGTCAGGAAACCCCCCCTTCTATTTCATGGATCTGCTGTTCTTTAAGCCCTGCCTCCCCCTCCAGGAAGCCTCTAGATTGCTCCGGCCTGCTCTTTTCATCTCCAATAGTCCTGAGAGTCTCTGACACATAAGTGGGCTTTGATGAGATAGAGTAGCCTCTTATTTGATCACTAACTGATTGCTTTTGCTTGGTGTGCAGTCCCCTTATGGGCGTTAGCTATTTCTTTGCAATCTGGACTCGTTACTTTTCTTGTCTTCTTAAATGGAGGTGTTCTGGTGTGTGGGAATGACTTTCCTCTGCCCAGTGTCCTTTCTACTTCTTGCGGAAGGGGCATGCCTTGGGAAAACAGCCCATTGTTTAGTCTCAGCCTATGAGATCTGGCCCCCCACCCCCACCCTATCAGACTCCTCCCAGCCTAGATGACGAGGTGGGCATGTGACCCAGAACCAGGCACGAGAGGCCTCTTTGGAATGGTTGCTGGAGCTAGCAGGACAGAGATTCATTCTTTCTGCTAAAATTGCTGAACAAGGAGAATCAAAACCTTGAACTTCTGGTGGCCATCTGGTCACTTCATGGGGAAACTTACACTAAATGAAGCCTGTGTATGGGTAATGGAGGTGAGGCACCTAGAGTTTCTGCCATCCACAGCCAAGCCCATGAATCCAGCCATGGGGGAATCATGCACACTTTAACCCAGTGCCTTGTCCCCTTGGATTTATTTCAGCCCATTTGAGTTAGGTGTCGGTCTTACCCTGAGACCAGCAGTTCCGACTGACATGTCCTCGTGTCCTGACTTATACACGCAGGACTGGTGTCCAGAGCTGCTGAATAGGAACTTCTAGAACTTAGTATGGATACTATTAAAATACATAGTAGTTTTTCTGACATAGCTCTGTGACTGATGCCACCCTGCCTGCTCTGTGTAGGCTTTCCGCCAGGTGTCAGGGCCATGGAGAAGCAACAGAGCAGACCCAGCCCCGAGGAGCTTATGGGTTTGGAGGGGAAGGAAGAGAAACAACTGCGAACTGCAGCCAGGGCCTGAGAGGAGAGCTGTGCTGTGGGGAGAATGCCTCCAGCCACGGGCCCTGGGGACCTGTGGGGGGCCAGGCCAGAGGGCCTGGGTGCACAGGGTTTCATGAAGGAAATTGGGTAGCCCAGGGCAGGGATCCAGGGTGAAAGGTGAAATTGGTGATAGCACCAGGGCTACTGGGGTGAGCATCATTGTGGGCCATCACCGCAGAACTCTGGGAAAGAAGCCCAAAAGCTGCTGCTCAGCCCGTGAGAGAGGGCCCCTGACAGCGCTCTTCCCGCCCACCCCCATAGTAGCTTCTCAGGCTGGAACGTGAAGCAAAACAGACACTTGTGGGCATTTGGGGCCACTGCAGGTGGGACTTTCCAGCCACACAGAGCGGCAGGGGCACAGATGCCAATACTTGTCCCCGTGAGCCACTTATGTTCACCACAGCATTTGTAATCTGAGATCTTAGTCTATTTTATGACATTTGCTGGGTATTTCTCGTGGCAGGCACTGTGCTGGGGGCTTTACACTCAATCTTTTGCGTCCTCACTTCATGATGAATTGCTGAATTGCTTACTTTGGCTCTCACTTTTCTGATGGTGCTTATGAAAACTCCATGTCCTCAACTGAGGGGGGATTCTCTCACTCAGGGGAGAGGGTCTTCTGGGCAACTCTGTTGATGCTTATTGTGGAGTCAATTGAACTGAACTCAGCTGGTTCAGTCACCAAGTGCCTACCTGCCTCTCCAGTTGGCTGCCAAACGGAGTAAGAAGCAGGACTTAGCTGAAAATGTGTTCACCGTCATTTCACAGTGTGGGTTTTGCATGCAGCCATCTGTGATATGCTGTAGAATCACATGCAGAGAAGAGCAGCATTCGTTCTGGCTGTCAGGAAAAGCACACAGAGGTGCTGATGGCCAGCAGGGCTGGCAGGCTGGGAAGAAATGGCCTTCAAACAGCAAGCTCATTGAACGGTAAGATTTTGACAGTAGCAGGACTGGTGTCAAAGATGACCCCAGATGTCACCTCCTGAGAGGTAGATTTCACCATCCCATTTTACAGAGGAAGCAGTAGAGACTCAATATGCTTGAGTCACTCACCAAGCCATAGCACGCCCAGGTTTCAAACCCAGGCTGGGTAATGCAACATTTCAACCTCTTTCTCTATGCCTCACTGCCTTTTGGTCAGTCTATCAGTGAATGAGTCTGCAGAATAGACCCTCCTGACTCCAGGGCTGACACATTCTAATCCTTCATAGATTAGTGTCACACGGCTGGACCCAGTGGTAGAAGACTCTCATGCAGGCCACCCCCACTTTACAGGCAGGAAGAAAGACTGGGGAGAGAGATGGGCTCCTGCCTCCCCGGCCTGGCTCTCCACACAGTCCCACTTCTCTGCTTGTGGGGATGGATGTCAGACTTCAAAGGCAGCGGTGAACTGCCTCTGCAATCTCCAGCCCATGAGAAAGCGCCCAAATCCCAGAACAAAGGCCTTTCCAGACTCCGTCACCTGCTTGGCACTTAGCATGGGGCTTAATTAAAGGAAACAGAGCTTCTTGGAGTGAGAGCGAGGAGTGAGTGAGAAAGTCGATAACACTAAAGACACTACCATTAATAAAGCCAGACTTGCTGCTAATATACCACTTGAATTCAAAACAGGACAAATAATTGGAAATCTGAGGAGGGTGAGTGCTGGGGCTGGGGCTACAGATGACAGAGGCCTGGCAGCTGTGGGAGAGCCGCTGATGTGGCCAGGACAAAATCTCCAAGAAGGAGTAATTCTGTCCTGGGGTCTAGTGTCGTCTTTTGGTTGAGGGCATAAGCTCTCACCTGGACGGTGGCAGTGGCAATAGCTTACACTGAGTAGCGCTTAAAATGAGCCAGGCACTGTTCTTAGTGCTTTACAGGTAGTTACTAATCAATTTATGTCTGTTTGTCTATCTATCTACCTATCTGTCTATCTATCTATCTATCCATATATCTATCTATACATACATGCACATGAATTCCTTTATACCTATCTATTTCTCTTATTTTTTTGGTGCCATTATCTCCATTTTACAGATGAAGAAATTTAAGCACAGAAGGGTTAAGTAATTTGCCCAGACTGAGCTGTGATTTGAGTCTGTGTGCTGTGACCTTAAGTCTAGCCACTAGACTACACTACCTCCTGTGAGTGAGCTGTCTTCTTACCTCCTGCTGGCTGGATAAATTTCCCATTCACTTAGTCAGTGAGCATTGGGTAGGTCGAGTGCCATCTTAGCAATAATAGTAATAACTGCTTGTATGGCTCCCCCATGCTGGCACTAAACAGTACATGCGTTATCTCCCTTAGCCCCCCTGACAACCCACGAGGTGGGGAATTTTATTGTCTCCATTTTCATTTTGTGGGAAGGAAAATGAAAAATGGGTAACACCCTTTTGGCCCCACATGGATAATAGCAGAGCAGGATTCAAACCTACATCTTTTGGTTCAAAACATGGTCCCTAAATCACTTTGGCGTCCAGAGCTTTTTTCTCAAAGGATCTGGCCGGTGTATCACAGGCAGTTATGATATTGGCTGATGGACTTTACACATACCTGGATGTGAGCATCTCCAGAGATGGGCAGAAATCAAGGATGGCCCACTAAGGGCCATTTATTTATGTCCCCAAGGCCATAGCTCCAGGATACCTCTTCCTTGCCTTTCTTTCTGCTTGCTGCCCCACTTGTTCACCTCACAGCTAGAAAGGTGGGGAGGCTACCCTAGGAATCCTGTGCATTCTGTACCCTGTGTGGAGAGATACAATTCATACTTACTCAAGAGATGACATAGCATAATGAAGTCTGACAGGTCTCAGTGTGACTCCTAGTTTCTGAACCTCAGTTTCCCTACCTGTAAAATGTACCTGTAGGTCCAAAAAAGGGCAGAGCAGGCTGGCCCTTTGGAGGTCCAATAAAATCTGAGCTCCCTCCCTCTGGATAGAGAGAGGGCCAAGGCCCGTGAACTCTGGAGAGCACTGGGAGAAGAGCATGTTGTGAGGGAATGAGAGACTCCTTAGAACAAGAGGTGAGCATATTTAGGGAAAATAAGATGTGGACACTAGGAGGAGACATAGGCCTCACTGGTCTGAGAGTGCTGAAGATGAGGAATGTCACCTTACCCAGGAGGCAAAGGTCACCATAAGCACAGGACCACAGGGTTGTTGAGATGGGCCAGGGCATGGCTGAGTTTAGGTTTATTATCCTGAAAGATGCCCAGGCCAGTAGCTCAGAGAATCTCCCTCCCTTTTCACTCCACCTCCCTCCCCCAAGATCCTGACTTCTTACCCCCAGTAGGCCTAGAAAATAAAGCTCATTTTCAGTCCTAATCTGAAATGTTCTCATCTTATCTACCTGGAAATGCAGAGGGATGCTTTGGGGTTTTTTGGTGGGTGAGGGCAGAGAAGATGAGAGAGTGAAGGAGTATAGTGGATATTGGGTCGTCCACAAACAGAAGCTCTGAGATCACTTACCCTAAAGAAATCTCTTCTGAATTAGTACTGAGTCTATGACTTTGACCTCTGAGTTGTCCATTGTGATGGCTAATGGCAGGGGCTCTGTGCCAAGGACCAGACCTGGAATTATACTTTAGTCATAAACAGTGGAGTGGTGTGCTGGCAAATGTTTAGCAACTTGTTTTCTGGAGAAAAAGCCCTAGTTTTTGGCCTTTACCAATTTCTGTGGTGTAAATACTCCCACCATGTCTGGTTCCTAGCTTTCAACATGATATCACTGAACATGAAGTCAAAGAGAACAGTTAACAATTGGTTCTCACCAGCCTCTACGCACTGACTCTAGCACACCTGTGGTAATGAAGCAGAGGAGTCTCAAATTTCAGGGCTCTTCACTGGAAGGGAGCCTTCCAGGGCCTCTGCAGTGTATTCACAATAACTGTATTGGTTAAGATTCCCTCCTCTTTCCATTCTGACATGTATTAAAAGGCTTGGAGTAGCTATACCATATTGTAATTTGCTAATTTATTTTCTTATTTTAAGTAAACATTCACTTTATGTTATTTTGATTTGTTGTTTTATTGTCTTAAAGAAAGCAGTTTTCTCAAAAAGTGTACATATTTCCAGCTGCAAAACTTAGAGCCACTCTGAAAGTGAGTTAAGTTGCAACTTATCTTCCAGAAAACTTTGGCAATTGCTAACTGTATCTTGGAGTCATGTTGGTGTTTGTAAATTCATCACTGGACAACTTGGTTGAGATCAGCTTCCTAAAATGTCAATTTCATTGTGTCAAAGCTCTGCTCAAAATGCTTATGGTTCGCCCTTGACTCCTTAAACTGCCATTCAAACTCTCTATGGATTGACCTCCCTCTACCACCCCACCCTCCTTTTTGAAAATATCTTCTTTTCTCTTTTTATATCCCCAAATAAAACTTTTTACCTTATGAATTTTAGGTGTTTCCTATGCCTGGAGCACCTTTTCCTCTACCCTCTTTTGGATTTTGCTAAAATGCTTTTTCTGTGGTTTTGTGAGGTGTTTTTTTTTTTTTTTTGTCTTCCTTTCTACCAATGTGTGTGTGTGTGTGTGTGTGTGTGTGTGTGTGTGTGTGTGTACAGATATATTATTACTTGATTTTCAGATGTTAAACCAACCTTACATTCCTGGGATAAATCCCACTTGATCATAGTTATAATCCTTTTTTCTATGTTGCTGGACTCAACTTGCTAATATTTGCTGAGGGTTTTATATCTATATTGATAAGAAATACTGATATCTAGTTTTCTTATAATGCCTTTGTCTGGTTTTGATATCAAGGTAATTATGGTGTTACAGGATGAGTTGGAAGGTGTTCTTCCCTCTTTTCTTTTTAAGAAGAATCTGTGAAGGATTGGTATCAATTATTCTTAAAGCATTTGGTAGAATTTGCCAATGAAACCATCTGAACCTGGAATCTTTTTTTTGTGGAGTTTTTCTAAATTACTAATTTTCTTTTCTTGCTGTAGGTCTATTCAGGTTTTTTTATTTCTTCTTGAATCAGTTTGAATAATATGTCTTTTTATGAATTTGTCCATTTCAACTAAGTTATTGTATTTGTCATAATATGATTTATAGTATTCCTTTATAATTCTTGTTACAAAATTCTAAATAGTTTTTGTTTCTGCAAGAGAGTTATCTCTTCATATTCTAGGAGGGAGCATTGAGAAAAACTCTAAAAATTATGTGACATAATACTGATGTTTTAGGTGGTTGACTAAAGCCCCAAAGTTGAAAAACACAGTATAAAGTCAGATGCTAGCTACATCTTTGTAGATTACTAAAAGGCAGCAGAAATGGTCCCTTGGCTATTCACCCCTATCATATATCTCTAATTTACATAAAAGATAGATATTTGAAAGGAATTTGAGTCTTTGTTTCCTTCCAACTCTATTACTCCATGGGGAAGTGGGGTTGCTCCCCCTAAACAGGTTAACAAAACCTCAGAACTACTTGCAGAAATTTGGAGTGGGCTGTTAGATGGGAAGTCTGGCATTAGCCGCTGTCAGGATATTTGTTAAACTTCCCAAGCCCCTGGGCTATCTTGCTGCATGAAGAGGGAGGGAGGGGCAGTGAGTAATCATGGCATTCACCACCTTCAGTTTGGGGATGAATGTGAACATGGAAGCTGCCACCTATTTCTTACTAGGGACTTGAAAACAGAGTGGTCCATGGTGGCAGGGGGAGGGGCAAAGGCTGTAGCAGTAGAGCAACCTCATGTGAGCATTTCCTTTGGGTCATGTGGATACCATTAGGGGCACTAGGGTTCAAGCTGTTTTGATAGGACCTACCTACTGGGGAAAGGGGAACCAAATAGTAGGAAGCTATGAGAAGGGCCACTTAGACTGGAGCTGACAAAGGGGGTTGAAGAAGTCAGCCATGGGGTGTATAATCATAATTTAGGAGCTGTACTGTGTAGTGAGCAGATATCTTTAAGATTTTACAAATGCATTCCTAGTAGGTAGGTGGTGTCATCAACATTTTGATGTCTGATCTTACAGAGGGCAAAAGAGCCAGTCGGTAATATTCTAGAGAGAACTACAAATAGTCGTTTGCTCCTCCTTTCTCTATTTACCTATGTGTGCCCCCATCACATCAGCCTCTTCAGGATACAGGTAGGCTGTGTGACCTAATCAAAAAGTCCTACAACATATGAAGCTCAACATATGAGGCTTATGTGACAAAGAACATCACACAAGTGGAGGCTGATTCCCTCCAGGCTTTGTTTGCTTTGCCCTTACTCCTCTGTCTTGGGGTGATAGACAGGAGATCCTCAGGGCTAGCCTTCATATTTTACAGGTGGGGAGATGAGGGCCCAGAGAGGGGAAAGGCTTTGCCCAAGAAAATATGGGCTTAAGAGGTTCCTGACTCCTCAAACTCCTGAAGATAAGGAAGCTATGGCACTTCCCTATTCATTCAACACATACAGCTATAATTATAAAAGACTCAATGGGGGAAGAGGGGGTAGGAGACATGCAGGGGATGAAATGTAGACACTCTGAATTTCATTTTCATCATCATATGTTTTCCAGGAAAAATGATAGTTCCAGCCTAGACAGGGAAGTGGAAATGGCCTATGCTAATGTCTGGGATTTGAGGAAAATGCTTTACTTTAACTCTGTTCTCCCAGAAGTCCTACTCATCTATTTGAAACTGCCAATCAACCTTCCAGCAAAGGAAAACACACACACACCTCTGCACAAATGGCTTTGATTAGGCTTAGCTGTAGGTTTAAGAAAATTTAATCATCTTAACCTGTTTAGTCTTTTTCCCTGATGAAAATCATCAGTCAGATTCCAGCATGAGCCAGTTAGAGCTGAGCTGCTGTCAGCACCGTTGTTTATGTTAATACGTTATAGGCATGAAATGGAGGAAAGTAGAGTTATGAGAAAAAGTCCTGAGTGAATTAGGAGAGTAGGGGTCTGTGGTGGGCCCCCGAGGCTGACAGGCAGGGCTCTGAAAGGATTGTTTATTTATGAATCTCAAGATAGAACCTCCTCTACCTATTAGGAAGGATGTTGAGAAATGAAAAAGTATATTCCTTTCTGTGGGCAGAACTTGCCTCTACAGCTGAAGATCTTGACCCCCATAGATGCTGTTTACTATCTGTTTACATCAGACAAATTACTAAACTTGAAATATCAGTTTCCTAATCTGATAAATGGGACTAATAGGAGTAACTAGTTCCCAGGGTGGCTGTGTGACATAGCCGGCGTGCCGGGTGGGGGCCTGCTACATGGCAAACACTCTGTTGGATGCGCCACAGCATCGACATTGGACCCCTTTCCAATGCCATCTAGCTCCTTCGTGGTGTCCTCTCCTAGCACCCCAGACTCTGTGGACATGGGCCGATGTGAAGTGATCTGCTGGGAACAGATTGAAAAATTCCTAAGTCTCGAGCCACCTCTGCTAAGAGATCCTGAATAACTTTGGAGAAATCATTACTGTTTGGATCTTGGTTTCTTGGTCTGCCAAATGAAACTTAGTTGTCCCTAACATCCATTTTCCCCTTCCTCCTAGAAAAAAATTCCAGCTGACTTCCAACTAAATTGTTGAATTTTCAGCTTCCTTGTAACTGGGTGTGCTCATATGCCTACTTTTGCCTCTTGAAACTTCTGGAAAGTCTCCTAAGAGGGAAGTAATGGAAATAAGTGAATGTTGTCAATAAGTGAATGGGATAAACAATGATTCATCTATATTATGAAATATTACTCAGCAATGAAAAGGAACAGATTGCTGATTTACCAACATAATTATATCTCAAAAGCATGCTGAGTGAAAGAATCCAAACAGTACATACCAAATGATTGCATTTATATGAAGTTCTAGAATGGGAAAACTAATCTATAGTAATGTCAAAGGCAAACACTGACCACAAAGGAGGATATGCAAAATTTCCAGGGAAGTGGAAATGTTCTGTTGCCACAGAGAGAGTGGTTATATGGGTATTCGAATTTGTCAGAACTCATCAAACTCTATAGTTAAAATGTGTACACTTTATTTTAGGTAAACTATACCTCAATAAAACTTACCCCCCCCCAAATAGACAAACGGCTGCTTCATGCTCAGATATAATGGTTGAAACTCTAGAAGCCTTTATGGATGTGAAAATGAGGGGCAAGCCTCAACAATTATAGAGCAGTGAACTTGATGGAACCTGGGTCCCTATAGACTTATTATTAATAGCTATAAGCTGAAAAGAAGAAATTGAGGGGGCTAGAGGTTTCTCTGAATTCAGCTTTGGAGCACCAGGGGCAGGACAGCATGGCATATGGGGAAGGACTTAACATTTGAGGTCAGGAGGACGTAACTTTATTATTTTTTTATATATATAATATATATTTTTATTGTTATTTATGTCTTTTACATTTTGCATTCCCCTTGGGTAGCCCACCACCAATTCACCCGTGATCCATCTCCATGGTCCCTTGTGTTCTTTTCTATTCCATTTTG
>PVIJ01020665.1:0-20449 GCA_004024925.1 Scalopus aquaticus | reverse complement strand
CTCCCCTGATTGGGCAAAACTAAGGTCGGGTCTCTGCGCGGGGCCTTGACCTGCGGCGACTGTGCGTGTCTTTCTCGCTGAGCAAGTGGCGCCGGCTCCGAGCTCTTCGCCCCATGGAAGCGCGCGGAGCAGACGCAATGGTTTGACTTTCAAATGAAAGTTAAAAAGGATGAAAGAGAAGGGAGAAGAAAGCTCCCGGCTACGTGAGAGTTCAGAGTGGAAAGCAGGAGTCACCGGGAGCCAGCGGGACGCAGGCTCTCCAGCGGGGCGCCCTGGAGACCCCATGAGCGGCTCTGCACCCCTCTCGCGGTGGGGGCCTGGGTTGCCCGGCTTCGCGAGGGCGCCTTGCGCACAGCACGCATCTGTCTGCAGGCACGCAGCTGTGGGCGCCAGGCCGCTTCTCACCCCAATGGGTCCCTTTGGGGTGATCGTCGCAGAGTTTGCAGGTAGTATGGTCGGTATCCCCAAGGCTGTTACCCTGAGGAACCTGGGGTGCAGGGGGAGATGCGGGGGTGGGGGGAGAGCCGGTCCCGTGTGATGTCCTGGGCCACAGCTGGCCGGGCAGACTCCGCACATGGCCATCCTCAGACCACGTGTCAGCCCAACCCGGCCAGACGCGCCTCCTCGAAGCCCCGTCGCTGTCCTGAGTCACTTCAGAACCGAACAGCAACACTGACCAGGCACGTGCTGGAAAATAAGGCGAGTCGGGAGCCGTGAACCCCGAGTTCCTCTTTGGTACCTCTTTGGTACAAACATACTGGGCAATGTACTTCGTCTTGGGTAACTAGGTCAGTAACTGGGTGAGCTCATGTTCATTGAGTTTTTTTTTTAAAGATTGATTTATTTATGCATACAAGCTGGGGTGTAGGCCAGTGGTGTGGGGAGGAGGCTGAGAGCATTCACCAGAGACAGAGTGGGGAGCAGACAGGCAGATCCACTGAAACCCGCTGCTGAGGGGAGCAGCGGGGAGACAGGAGAGGTCTGCTGCGCCCTGTGGGAAGCTCCCCGGCCGGGGATCGAACTCGTGCTGCGGTGGCTGCGGAGGCTGCGGACAGCTTCATAATGCTGCGCTTAACCCGTTGCGCCACCAGGGAGGCCACGTTCATCAAGTTTTTCTTGTCTAAATCCACTTTGGAAACATTCCCTTTAGGATAAGTAGCAGATTTAAAAATTACTGCCTAGAGGTGTGTTGGAAGGTTTTCAATAATTTAAAATACAGACTTAGGATGGAATCGGACCTGCACACGCCACAGCCGCCCCTTGGCGGGGGGTCTTGTCATGCTGACAGCGGGAGCTGGAGACACAACAAATGGGGTGACCGAGCTCCCCCGCGGTGCCTCGGCAGGGGTGAGTCTGACACAATTCATCTGCAGCACAGCCGAAGCGGCAGAGAGGCAGGGGTTGTTCGCGGCATTGTTTTGTCAATAAAGGGTAGTTCCTATGGCTATGAGCTCGCTTTTCTTTGTTTTTTCAAAATATGAAAACTGCTCCATTTTGTTAAATGAGTTTCTATGGTATCTCAGAAAGGACATTTTCTCCTTCGTGGCTTGGGCTCATGATGGGACCCGCTATTATGCTTCATTTTGGTGAAAGGCCTGCGGTTGTCAGTGAAGTGTGCAGATTGGCAGCGACCAGCTCGGAACTGCTGTTTGTTACCTGGTTTGTGGGCGCTTCACCTGGGGGGGATTTGGTCGACTGTCACTAGTGCCGGCAAGTGTTACTGGACTCTGGGTTTGAGCTCCCCAGGAAATAAAAGTGATCTAGTCCTGGGGCCTCCCTGGTGGCGCAGCGGGTTAAGCACGGCGCTGTGGAGCTGTCCACAGCTGCGGCACGAGTTCGACGCCCAGCAGGGAAGGTCCCCACATGGCGCGGCAGACCTCTCCTGCCTCGCCCGCTGCTCCCCTCAGCAGTGTGCTTCCGTCCATCTGCCTGTTCTGCTCCCCACTCTGTCTCTGGTGAACCCTCTTGCTGCCCCACACCTCTGGCCTGTACCCCAGCTTGTGTGCATAAATAAATAAATCTTTAAAAAAAAAAGTAATCTAGTCCTGCGGGGCCAAGCCAGGGCTTACTGAAGCTCACGTGACTGGGCCTTGGGAGTCGGCCTCGGGGCGGGTCTGCAGGCTGCTCCCCGAGAAGCAGGTGGAGGCGCTACTGGGGCTCAGGCCGAGCAGAGGGCAGCTGTGGTCCCCGGGGTAGTTCCCCCACCACGTCCCCCCAGGGCAGCCTCTGGGTCAGGGCTGCAGCGGGAGCGGGGCCTGCGGGCCACCTCAGGCCGAGGCTCCTGCTGCAGGCCAGGGAGAGGCAGGCAGGGAGCCTGGGCGTGGGCGGGCCCCAGCGCGGGCCCTGCGCTGGGAGTCAGTGGTCCAATCGGCCTCCTGCTAGAAACTGGGCTGGGCGGGGCTGGAGGAGAGATGGGGCGAGGGCAGCCAGCCTGGCCGCGCTCTGTTCCTGACCTCCGAAGAAGAAAGAGGCGTCCAGCAGCCCCATCCAAAGAAAGAGGAGAAGCCGAAAAGTTTCCCGGAGAAGCCCGCAGCTTTGGGGGCTGCCCCCGCCTCCGGCTGCCTCTGACGTCTCTGAATGCAGCACCACGGGCTGGGCCTGGCGTCCCACAGAGCTGGTGGTGGCGTGGGCCAGTGACGCACAAGACTGTGGCGCTGGTGACCGCTGACCGGCTCTGCTGGCCATGCTGCCCAGCACTCCTGACTGGTGACCGGCGCTCTGCGTCCGGGTCACCGCTGAGGGCTGTTAACCGTCTGGCGGCACTTCCTGGTGCTGCCGCCGCCACTGATGTCCGGTCCAGCGTTCGGGGCTGTCCATCCCGACCTTCAGACTGTGCTGGGCTGTGGCATCGTCTCAGCAGCCCCCTTGTGAGCGTCTCCGGCTGTGGCCTCCTGCCTGCCGGCTGCCACGGGCTCAGCAGGACAGCGCCATCTTGGATGAGCGGCCTTCTGTTTGGGAGTCCTGGACGCCGTGGACACTGTGGGGTGAGGCAGCCGGCCACTTGTGGCCTGAGAAACCCTTGGTTTCCCGCTTGTCAACCCCCTTGTTGTCCCCTGAGCGTCTTGTGGTTGTGCGCACGGGTGAGAGCCGCAGAGGATGACCCGCCCTCCGCTGGACACTGGACACTGGCCTGCTGGCCCCCCAGCCCTGCCTCATTTCCTCAGCATGATGGGCGGTAAGTTTGACCAACCTCTTCAGATGCGACTCCGAGGATTAAAATGGCTCCTTCTGTCACTGCTCTCCTAATTCCTTAGCTCCCCAAATCACTTGCACCCCATTTGGTTGGTCCCATGTCCTTGTCGGCACAAGCTTCACATCTCGGGGCTGCCCAGGTCCCCTCTCAGCTGCTGTTCCATGCCTGTGGAGCAGTAAAAAATGCATCACTTGCAATTTACCATTTTAACCATTTGAAGCGCACAGTTTGTGCAGTAAGCACATTCACGTGTGCACTGAAGAGTTCCAGGGCTGGGTAGCCACCACCATCCACCTCGGCGCTTTTGCCATCTTGCAAAGCTGAACCGTGAATCTGTTTCTCACTAACTCCCAAGCCCCGGCCCCTGGAACTAGTGCCTTTTGTGACGGAGGTAAAAATATGAGCTTTGAGGCAAGTAAAATGCACGGATCTTAAGTGGCTAACTGGATGGAAACTGTAGCCACCAGCCAGGTTGATATAGAGAAGTTCATCTTCTAGAAGGCTCTAGGATGAGCTATCCCAAGCAGACCTCTCTCCCGAGGACAAGTCCCACTCTGGATGCAAACGCCATCCAAAGTTGTCTTGCCCATTTGACACCTTCAAAATAGACGGAAACGCGTGGTGTCCTTGAGGGTGACATTTGCCCATCAGTGGAGACGGGGCAAGTGGCTCTGGGCATCGGTGAGCGAGCACTCTCGCCTGGACTGGCATTGCCACGTCATCGACCACCCCCTATGGATGGGCTGGGCTGTCCAGTTCGGGGTCATTCTAAGTGCCAAAGGTGCAGGTGCGTGTCTGCACCGTCTGTGCGTGCACACGCTTCTCTGCGAGACCCGGGTGTGGACGGCTGGGGTGTGGGCAGGTGCGGGTGGCCTGGAGGGACAGGCGAGGGGCTGGGATAGCAGAGAGTTCCAGTTGCACCGGATCCTCGCCAACATCGACGCAAGCGTGTCGTGTTTTAAGCCTTCGCGTCTCTGGTATGTGTGTGTGGTGTTTCTTTTGTGTCTTTATATTCCTGAGAAAAAACCATATTTAGCATTTTTCATGGGCTTTATAGTCTGTCTGATACCCTCTTTTGACCAGGGCCTATTAAAGATTTCCCCCCCACTTTTTATATTGGACACTTTGTCTTTTTTATATTTTTAAAGATTTATTTATTTATGCATACAAGCTGGGGTACAGGCCAGAGGCGTGGGGCGGCGAGAGGGTTCACCAGAGACAGAGTGGGGAGCAGAACAGGCAGATCGGCGGAAATCCACTGCTGAGGGGAGCAGCGGGCGAGGCAGGAGAGGTCTGCCGCACCCTGTGGGAATCTCCCTCCACACAACTCCACAGCGCAACATTTAACCACTGCGCCACCAGGGAGGCCTAATTTGTCTTAAATTGACCTGTAGGTGTTCTTTAAATAGTCTTGCTCTATAGCAGATCTATGCTTTGTGCATATTGTTTATTATTCTAGGGGTTATTTTTTAACTCTTTCAAATGGTGTTCTTTGCTGAAAAGAAATTCTTTTTTTAAAAGGTTTATTTGTTTAATAAACCTTTTATTTAGAGAGTGGGGGAAGGGGTGAGAGGACTCCCCAGAGACAGAGTGGGGAGCAGAACAGGCAGATCCACTGAAACACACTGCTGAGGGGGCAGCACGGAGTCAGGAGAGGTTGCTGCGCCCTGTGGGAAGCTCCCTGGCCGGGGATCGAGCTCGTGCTTCAGTGGCTGCTGATAGCTTCATAGTGTGGAGACTTAACCCCTGCACCACCAGGGAGGCCCTGAGCAGAAATTCTTAATTGAAATCCAATTTATCAATTGTTTAGTTTGTAGTCAGGGTCCCTTGGACCAGATTGAAGACATTTTTGCCTATTCCATGAGAATCTTCTCATGTTTTCTTCTGTAAGCTTTAGAATTTTATGTATTATATGCTTATGCATCTTCCATAATTTTCCATCCCAAATTAAAGTTCATGCTAGGTCAGGTTTCAGCTTTCTTCATATTGGTATCAGCTGCTTCACTGCCATTTATTGAAAAAAAAATCACCAATCTCCGCGGAAATGTGTGGTGTCGGTGTTGTAATCAGGAAACAGTGAATGGGTTCGCTCCTGGACTCTGTTTGTGTCACTGGTCTGTATGTCTTTGGGCCAGTACCAAAAGGCCCTTATTAATGGTTCTTGTCCAAGTCCTGGGCTCTGGTCCCGGACGTCTCCGCCTTTGCTGTTCTTCCCTGATGTCTTAGCCTCCAGGTCCTTTGTGCTCCCATGCAGTGTATTTTTTTTTTAAGACTCACTTATGCATGTGTAGAAGAACTGGGGTGTAGGCCAGAGGTATGGGGGGGAGATGACTCCCCAGAGACAGAGTGGGGAGCAGAACAGGCAGAACCACTGAAATCCACTGCTGAGGGAGCAGCGGGGTGACAGGAGAGGTCTGCTGCTCCCTGTGGGAAGCTCCCTGGCCCGGGATCGAACTCGTGTTGCAGTGGCTGCGATAGCTTCATAGTGCTGAGACTTAGCCCCTGCGCCACCAGGGAGGGCCCCATACATTTTAGAATTGCCTTGTTAGTGTCCACAAAAAGTCCTTTTGCAATTTCAATTGGAATTGGACTGACTGCCGATGGGCGGGAGGAGACTGGACACCTTAGCAGGGCTGCGCTCCCCATTGCTGACTGGGCAGGAAGCCATGTTCCCGCATTTACTTAGGTCTTTAGTGTGTTAGTGATGCGCTTTAGCTTTCACCATAGCAGTAGTGTGCAAAGTTGCTAAACCCATTCCTAGGTATTTGATCTTTTTTTTGATGTTACAGTAAATGGTTTTTAAATATTTTAAAATTATTTGTTGCTTTAGAAGCCTAAGCTTGAGTTCACATTCCCATACTTGTTAGCTTTGTGTCTTTGGACATCGGCCCCCTCCTGCCTCAGTTTCCCCCCTTGTACATGGAATATGACCATCCGCCATTGCTTCATTATTGAGGGGGCCAACCGAGACATGTGTGCCAGCCTGAGACACTCAGGTGACAACGTCGGGCAAGTTGGATGCATTCTTTTTGAAGTTAAAAGTCTTGGAGAACTGAATCAATTCTCACCCCTTTTCACACATTTCTCTGTGAGACATTTTTCCTGTAAGACAGATTATCAAATCTTAAGTGGGATAAGGCCCATGACATATGCCCTGAGAGTATATGTCATTTGTGATGAGTATATGTCATCGGTTTAATTTTTCCGATTTTTGGAAGGGGAGAGCAGCTTTCTTGATGTAATGTCCGCCCTCCTAGCGAGGATGGCGCTGTGAGCGCCCCCTGGCGGCCGCTGGCGGGAGCCTTCTGCTTAGCCCCTTTGGGACACACTTAGCCCCGAAGGTAGCCAGCAAATGTTGTTCCTGGGTTAATGGTTAATGGTTTTCTTTTGACCTTAGTGATTGGGACTCCAACCCCCTGAAGGGGTTTCTGGAAAGTGTGTTTGGTGGGCAGTTGCTCCCCGCGCAGAGGAAGAAGCCATGGGGAGGTGTCTCTTCTGGTGGATTGTTCGCTATGGAGAATAAACCGACAGATAGATTTCCTCACTCAGCTGACCCCTTGGATCCCCGCTGGACACATGTCTGTGTCCCTCCCCATGTCCACTGGGCTTTAACTTCCCCGGGGAATCATATGGGGTGCTCCAAGCACTGAGGGGGGGACATGCCGAGACCTGCTCCCTCTTCCAGAAGCGTGCATCCCATGTCCACACTCAGGCCCGGCTCACAGCTGGGGGACCCCTCCCACAGATGTTCCGCGGTCCCCTCCTCTCTCCCTTAACACAGTATAATGTGGCAAAATGTCAGTTACATTCAGCTATACCTCACTTCTAGAAAAAGAAGACAGCTAGAAAATGCTCCTCCTTATCTCTGAACCCTGAGTTGCCAGCTTTCCGGGACTGCTCTTTTTTTTTAATTCTTTTTTTTTTATAAAAAGATTTATTTATTTATGCATACAAGTTGGGGTGCAGGCCAGAGGCATGGGGGGCGAGAGGGTTCACCAGAGACAGAGCGGGGAGCAGAACAGGCGCATCAATGGAAATACACTGCTGAGGGGAGCAGCGGGCGAGGCAGGAGAGGTCTGCCGTGCCATGTGGGAATCTCCTCTTGCCGGGTGTCGAACTTGTGTGTCTGCTGCCGACAGCTCCGCAGTGCTTAACCGCTGCGCCACCAGGGAGGCCCCAGAACTGCTCTTTACGTGGGGTGCCTGGTGAGGCTGCTACTCAGGAGTCGGGGGCCCTGGGATCTCCGTTTCGGAAGCTTAAGGCAGTTCTGATGTTTTACGAGCCGTTCCTGACTATGGCGGGGGACAGACAGGCTGTCAGTCACGCCCGGGGGCTCAGTCACTCTCCCCACAGTGTGCACCCTCCCCGCTCGTGCTCCCCAGTTGTATTTTACTTTATTTGGTTACTTTGGGCCCCACAGCTGACCTGGCCCTCATTGAGAAGTAGCTGCGATTTCCCAGCCACAGTAGCAATATTCGGTGGGAGACTCTGGTGGGAGAACGTTTGTCTGCCTTGCTGCAGGGCCGGGCTGAGAAGAACTGGGGGCTGACTCTCCTGCCTAAGGGCCCCGCTGCTCATGGAGAAAGGTTCAGACTGCTTGGTGCACAGAGAAGACCTTCCTTCTCCTGTACCCCCTCGCAGTTGGTTCTCAGTGAGTGTTAAGTAAATTCACACGTGGTGGAGCTGAAAGGGCACCTAGGGCATCGAGCTCAGCTGCTAGGTTGCAGCTAAATTCTAATTACCCTGGATGCTACAGCAAAGAGAACATCCGTCCAAAATTGGTTACCTGGTTATCAGCAACTCAGAGATGCTCGCTGGCCCTTGGGCCTCTGTCCAGTCTCCTGCCTCTTCAGGGAGTCCATGCAGACGGCGGGGAGCCATCTGATGGGCGGCTCTGCGCGCCTTTTGGGCTCCCTCTGCGTGGGGAAGAGCCATTGGGCTGTGAGCACTAGCACGTGGGGCATTGGGGGGACTCAGCAGTCTGCAGGACGACAGAAGGGCGTGTGGCTGCACTATGGGCTTAGTCTAGTTCCCCTTCATGCTACAGCAAAGAGAACCTGCAAGCCAGGCTTGGGGCCCCTCTTCATCTGGGGTGGGGTGACAAGGACACCTGGCTCACTGGGGTTTGCAAGGGTGGGGGCAAGGTCATGGGTGCTGGAGGGAACACACTCGGTAGATGTTGGCGGCAGCTGCTGCGACCTGCTATTGAACAAGCTGGGAGGGTGGCAGCGGTTGTCCTCAAAGGCCTGGGGAGCTGGGAGGGCACGCTTAGTCAAGGACACACAGAGGACATTCCTTATCTAAATGTTTGCAAATCTGGGCCAGATGGGCCTCTCTAGCTGCCTCTCTGTTTAAGATACTCATTGCAATGTTCTAAAGAAAAAGAGAGCTTGTGTTGCTGATTTCCCCCTCTATTTTAATCAGACTATATGACAAATATGAGATGTTCTGGTCTCTTGTACTGGGAATATTTTGAAGGCTAAAATAATTCCAAATTCTGGTTTCCTTAAAAAAAAAAAAAGTACAAAGCTACAAAAGCCCTCATCTCAGTTTATCCCCTCCTCCTTTGCTCAAGCTAAATTTTAAATCATAGAATCAGATTATCAATGTTCACCCAGAGGAGTGAAGCAGAGTCATTAAATCTTATTACAAAGCGAAGTGCAGAAAGTAATTGCACATATTTGTAAGTAGCTTAGAATTGATTAAAAATGCATAAAGAAAAGCTGCAAAATTCTCTGCAGGCCCAAGGATGCTACCCCCTCAGGGAGACCATTACAGCTGCTGCTCTCTGAGTAACCTTCTGGTTTCCCTGAGAACAGGAAGGGAGGCCCTCTCCGCCCTCTTGCCCACTGGCTGGCAGGCAGAGGGTTGCCATGGTTTGGCAGGCCCGGGGGAGTGGAATTCATATTCCTTTTGGGAGGCATTAAGAAAGCTCATCATACTGAGCTGATCCAGTCTTATCTGCTCTTGTCCCCACCTCAGAGGCTGCATTTTTGCAAGGCAGCATTTGCTGCAGTGGTGGGCTGGCAGAGAGAAAGGGAGAGAAATGATTGGGAGGAGTTCTGGGGGGAAAGTCATCCATTTGCATATGGAAAGCACAGCAGATTAGCTGATGAGTTCAGGAGGATTTCAGCAAATTTCTCAGATATCTGTGCCTCCTGTTTACAACCTGAGAAAGCACTTTCCGGGCAGTGAGCCAGCCTGTTGGTGAAGGGTCCTTATAAACCACTGTGGCTGGCACACAAGGGTGGCATGGCTTCCTGTGAGATATCTCTAATGAATACTTGTCACATCAAGAACTGTTTAAAGCCTAAAAAACAGCACCTTGTTCAAGAAATGCACGCCACAGGGGAGGGAGGGATGGGGTGTTCATGTAGTCTGTGGACCCGGCGGGGGCACATATTAGTTAGGGCAAGCAAGACTGTGCTGTGGTAACAAAAACAAGCTCTGGATCTTATGACTGGATGCATGCAGTTTCTTCTTCTCTCCCTTCCTTCCTTTCTCCCTCCTCCCTCCCTCCCTCCCTCCCATCTTCCCTACCCTCTCTCTTTTTTCTTCCTCTCTCTCCCTCTGCCTTTTTTCTTCTCCCACAGACACGTATTAAGTACCTGCTATGGGCCAGACATTACGTTTGGTATTGGGCCATCAGGCTGAACTATTACTATTTCCGAGGAATTCATGCTCTGTGCTCTACATTTCCCCTTGGGAAAAATTCTAAGGAGAAGAATATTTGAACTCCTTTGTCCTCCTTTTCCTTCTTATTTCTCCTTGTTTAAATAGATGTGCATGGAAAGGCATCTAGAAACCACATGAAAACAAACACAAACGTTCTAGAACAACAATAAGAACCTGATCCCAGGGATGTAAAGGGGAGTGGTGGCAGTGGGAGCAACTGGACAGCCCAGGTAAGAGAAATTGGGAACCACAGGCTGGGTGACCCCAGGACCGTTTCGGCAGGTGAACCAAGGCACGGCCTGGGGGCCCCAGTGCAAACCTCTTGGCCACCACATGCCCACGAGGCGCCGTGATGGACAAGAGCATTAGCTCCTGCCCGTGACTGTCTCGCAGATTCCCGGGGGAGAAGGCAGAGACCTGCTCCGGCAGCTGAGGTGACCCTCGGCGCCTGCGGGGTGGCTCCAGAGCAAGCTGTGATGCTGCCCCCCCCGAGGGCCTCTAACGGTCTCCTCCTACCCCACGACGAGCCGGGCGAGTCCCTTTCCAGCACCGCTCCCTCACGCGTGGGCCTGCAAGAGCCTTGCCTGCCTCGCCGACACCGAGGCCCTCGGAACGCTCACCCCAGAGTTGAGGAACCCCCTCTTCTGGGTCGGGGTGTAAAGCAAAGTGAGTAGAGAAGGCACAAATTTCAGCTACACACTAAACAACTCCTAGGGTGTCACACACAGCCTGGGGGCTGGACTTCGCAGCCCCGCAACTGTGTATTCGAAAGCTGTGGCGCGAGCAGCCCGAGAAGTTCTCATCGGGCGAGGCGTGTGACGCTCTGCGCGGCGCTGGGTGTTCACGGAGCCTGCCGCGGGCACCGGCTCCCGCTGTCCACAAGTACCGGGTCGTTACGTGGCGTCTCTGAGAACAGTGTGAGGTGTGGGAGGGGAGCAGGAATCTGCCGCCCCAGACGTGGCTTTTCTGGCAAAAATTTGACTTCATGGAGGGGTTTGGAAGCTCCGTGGCGTGGCTGGCAAACTCCTGTCGGGGTGTGACAGAGACGTGGGGTCCTGAGCTGTTTTCAGTGCAGAAGACAAAACTCAATCTGCAGCCCTTTGTCTACCAGGCCTCCCCTGGCGACCCCCCCAACTGACTTCCCCTTCTCCGTCTCCCCGAAGTCCTTTTGTCTTAGCTATTTAAGACAGCGTCTGAAGCCACCTGGCTGAGTCAGTTATGTGGGGTTACCCCAAGACTCCATTTAAGGCATTGATTACTTCAAAAAGTAGCTTCTGGTTCAGGAGAGGTTGGGTACATGTATTTCTTTTCTCTTCCTCTCAAAATCTTCATTTTTAAAAAAGATTTGTTTATGCATTAAAGAACTGGGGTGTAGGCCAGAAGTGGGGGATGAGAGGACTCCCCAGAGACAGAGTGGGGAGCAGAACAGGCGGATCCACTGAAATCCACTGCTAAGGGGAGAAGCGGGGAGACAGGAGAGGTCTGCTGTGTCCTGTGGGAAGCTCCCAGGCCAGGATCGAAGTCGTGCTGCAGTGGCTGCGGACAGCTTCATGGTGCTGAGACTAAACTTCTTGCACCACCAGGGAGGCCCATCAAATTCTTCATTTTCTTTTTTTAAAGACTGTGCACACAAGAACTGGGGTCTAGGCCAGAGGTGCAGGGGTGAGGGGGTGAGAGGACTCCCCAGAGACAGAGCAGGGAGCAGAACAGATGGATCCACTGAAACACGCTGCTGAGGGAGCAGCAGGGAGACAGGAGAGGTCTGCTGTGCCCTGGTGGGGCATTGAGCTCAGGCCCTGGCAGTGGTAGGGCTGAGACTTAACCCCTAGGTTGCAAGGGAGGCCCTCAAAATCTTATTGAAAGGAGAGTTAGGGACTGAAAGTGAATGGGCATATGGTCACAAAGAGGCTGCGGGGGCAGCGGTGGGCAGGACCTGCACTGGCTTCCTGAGGGTGGGGCGGGGGTGCTGGCGGCCAGAGGGAAGGTCCCTGAGACCTTCTGCTCATGTGCCCCTGGGTTCTGTGGGGGGAGGGGGTTTGAACTCAGAGACACTCAGAGGGTGGGGGCAGCGAGAGGGGGAGTCAGTCCCCAGCCAAAGCCCTTCCTGGCCTTTGAACAGTCAGCCAGAGGCAGCTGTTTACCTCTCAGGCGAGAAACCAAATGAGTCTTCACTGAAGAACTGAATGATTTGTCCAAGGATCTTGGGGAGCCAGCCAGGCACCTGGCTCCCTGAGGCTGCTTCCCTCCCACACACCCCGAGATGATGGCCCAGGGAAGGCCCTCTTCCACCCAGAGCTGCGGCAGGTTTTTGAAATCAGAATGGACAGCAGGGGCTGGCAGCCTCGGAGGAGGGCCTGAAAAGAAAGGAGGAAGAGAAAGGTAAGCAAGTAGGAGGAACAGCCCAGGAGGAAACAAGTAATTCAAGGAATAAAAGTGTGCTTTAAAAAACCCTAATTGGTGTCCTCAGAGAGATTTGAGAAGGTCTGAAATCCATAAGACAGAAACAGGATTTTAAGAAAGGTATTAGAGAAAAGGTACCATCCCAAGAATGAGATCTTGGAAAGAAAAAAAAAATGTTTTCAAACTGCATAATTCAAGAGAACATTTCACAAGGAAATCTCCTATAAAGTGGGACAAAAATAGAACAAAATAAAAGGATACACACATGTGCAGTGTGGAAGCAGCAACAGACATCAACTTAAAGACCGACAGACAGAAAATGAAGGGAATTTCTGGGGCAAACGAGGCCAGGGGAGCCACAGGGAATGGGTTTTCGAAGGCGTATTAGCAGGTCATTTCCTAGAGTTGAAGATGGTACGTGTCCTTGGTCTGAAATCATCCTCTCAACCTACCATAGCTCTGGAGAAAGGGGACCCAGTCTTATGGGGTGAACATCATGTAAATGAACAGAAGGTTCTGGAAGCCTCCAGAAGAAACTGTTCACCCTCA
The DNA here is from genome assembly GCA_004024925.1 of Scalopus aquaticus. Taxonomy (NCBI): domain Eukaryota; kingdom Metazoa; phylum Chordata; class Mammalia; order Eulipotyphla; family Talpidae; genus Scalopus; species Scalopus aquaticus. Next base: position 7,632 of record PVIJ01020665.1, on the reverse strand, counting down.
AAGGGTCAGCGTCAGACTTCAAGACTAGGAGAAATAACATCTAAGTTCTCAGATAAGGATTTGTAGCCTAGAATACTGATGCCACAAAATCATCAACTAGGTGTGAAGACAGACTGTGTAAGAATCCACAAGTTTTATTTCCAGAGCAATCATGTTTAGCTGTTCAAGGATGTGCTCCAGCAAAACAAAGGAGTGAACCAAAAGAGGAAGAGTTAAAGTCCCGGATGAAGGTCTTTTATACGGTAATGCTCTGCAGCAGAACTGGAGAGAGATTAGTTTGGAGTAAGAGGTCTCAAAACAATGAAATGAATAAAAAAGATTCTGTGTATTTAAATGTCCTTGAAACATTTGATGATGGCAAGGATGTGATAAAGGCAGACATTATGTAATAGGTAGATGATAGATGACAGCTGCATGAAAGAAAAGGTGGATGGATGATCAGGTAGATTATTAAGTACTTTGGGAAAAATATAAGCCATGCAAAAGGGGAAATTGATTACAGCGTTATTTAGTTATGTTTTTGATCTATACCTTGTAGAATCAATCTACAGACAGACCAGAAAAAGATGCACAGTTATTCTTGGCCATCAAAAAGCCAAAGTGCAACAGTCCAGAAAAGGCTTACTCCCGGGGTGAAAGGCAACCTCTCATTTCTCTGCCGTCGTGAGGAGCGGCTGCTCTGGCCGCTGTGCCTTATGGGCTGTCCCTATTGTGCGCCGAAGCCCACGCACGGGGGACACGCCCCCGCATCCACATTGCTCCCCAGACTCAGCAGCCGCGGCTGTGGCTGGCAACTAGCCACCAGGCGTCCTTTGGTGCTGGTCCCTCCGCTTCCCCCGGGATCTGTCCCAGGTGGCTGCCACCAGTCTGGCTTGTCTCCTCCTCATTTTACCTGTTTCCTGACCCAGCAGCCTTCCTGCCTGGGGCTGCGCTCTCCACTGAGCCTGCACCCCTCCCACAGGTGGCCACGGCTCCTGTCTCCCAGGCACAGATGCGTCCGCGGGGGCTACGGGCTGGAGGAAGCGCTTGCCCTGCGGGGTCAGGCGGTGTCCCTGACGCCATGCCACCTTTGTTCCTGCTGGCCGGGCTTTCTCTCGGACAGCCGTGCGTGCGTGGAGGGGCGCCCAGGTGTGCGCGCTGAGGGGTGCGCGTGGCCCGGGTCGGTGGAGCCGCAGCGCCTGCAGGGTCCCCAGCTGCGCGCACACCCACACTGCACGCCGCCGGCGCCCTGTGCGGGGGCTCGGCCCGCGGCTTTTCACTTAGAACCGGACCGGGCTGGGGCCTGCACACTGCAGCAGTGCTGGTGCCCGCGGCCACCTCGGGAGGGTCTGCGGCTGTGCTCGCCGGCTCCCGAGTGCGACGTTAGTTCTCGGCGAGAGAAATGAAGGGCACGAGATCAATACAACTTGGTAAATGCTCCTTCCTGCGTTCTGCTTGGACTGTAAAGAGCCAAATAACGGAGGACAAATAAAACACGTGTGTGTGTGTGGGGGGTGTATGGTGTGTGGGTGTGTGTGTGTGGTGTGTGTGTGGTGTGTATTGTGAGTGCGTGTGTTGTGTGGATCTGTGTGGTGTGTGGTGTGAGTGTGTGGTGTGTGTTTGTGGTGTGTTTTTGTGGTATGAGTGTGTGTGTGGTGTGTGTGTGAGTGTGTGTGGTGTGTGAGTGGTGTGTGTTGTATGAGTGTGTGGTGTGTGTGTTATGAGTGTGTGTGTGGTGTATATTGTGAGTGTGTGGTGTGTATTGTGAGTGTGTGGGTTGTGTGGATGTGTGTGTGGTGTATGGTGTGAGTGTGTGGTGTGTTTCTGTAGTATGAGTCTGTGTGGTGTGTGTGAGTGGTGTGTGTTGTGTGAGTGTGTGGTGCGTGTGTGTTGTGTGGATGTGTGTGGTGTATGGTGTGAGTGTGTAGTGTGTGTCTGTGGTGTGTTTTTGTGGTATGAGTCTGTGTGGTGTGTGCGAGTGGTGTGTGTTGTGTGAGTGTGTAGTGTGTGAGTGGTGTGTGTTGTGCGAGTGTGTGGTGTGTGTGTGTTGTGTGGATGTGTGTGTGGTGTATGGTGAGTGTGTGGTGTGTGTCCGTGGTGTTTTTGTGGTGAGTCTGTGTGGTGTGTGTGAGTGTGTGTGGGTGCGTGTGTGAGTGTGTGGTGTGTGTGGTGTTTTTGTGGTGAGTCTGTGTGGTGTGTGTGGTGTGTGTGTGTGGTGTGTGTGAGTGCGTGTGTGTGTGCGGTGGGGCAGTGCCTGCTTTTTCGGGCAGATGACTCAGTGTCCCCTTTCCCCGCGTCTGCCGCCAGGGCCCGGAGCCTTCGTGCCCGCGCAGGCGGCGTCTGGGGTGCGCCCCGCCCGCGTTCCGGGACCCGCGTCGGGGTTTCCTCCGGCGGGTGCGGCCATGGCAGCGCCCCGACGGCCGCTCGTTCCCTTCCTCCGGGGCCCCGCGCAAAGGCCCCTTCCCGGAGACCGGGGCCGGGGAGCCCCGCCCTGGGTGCCGCCCCACCTCCGCAGCCGGCAGCGGCTCACGGAAGTCCCAGGGGCAGGCAGCGAGGCCGCGGTTTCCATGGCAACCAACACGGTGACAAGCCCTGAGAGCAGCGTGTCGGGAGCCCTGACCGGGAGGGCGGGTGTGGACCACGGAGACCCGCGTTTCCCGGCTCCCGCGGGCCTCGGGGGCTCCGCCCTCTGCTTCCTCAGCCCCCATCTGTGTGGGCCCCTCCGGGGTCCCCCTGGGCTGAGCTCCCAGGGACCAGGCTGTCCCTCCTCCTCTCCTGCCTCGGGATTTTCACTTCCGTCTGGATTGAGGTTGTTCGGGCAGCATGACTATGGAAGCCAGCGCAGGCCCTGTCCGCCTGTGCACTTCTCTGGAGATCCCGCTGACTAAGATGTTTGCACAGGTGTGCTGCTTCCAGCAGGCTTCCTGGGGCCCGCCTGCCCTGAGGAGAGGCCCCGCCCGGGAGGAAAGTCTCAGGAGCAGCCAGCCTGCCCCCTTGTGGCCTCAGCAAATGGGCAAGCAGAGTGAGTCTGTGAGCGGCCCCAGCGGGCAGGTCAGGAGTTTCTCAGGAGAGTGCAGTTGGTGTCCCCGCGAGGAGGGCAGAAGACAGATCTCAGGGACGCCCAGCCCTGTGGATTCTCCCCCTAGTCGTGTGCAGGTTCCTCTTCAGGGAACCCCGATGTTGACTTCAGGGGCCCCTTCTCTGCGCGATCATCTTTTCCCCAGATCAGCATTTCGCTGCATCGACTTGGTCGCCCTTCTCCGCCCTGCGGTCCGGAATCTCCTCCGAGCAGAAGACCCGGCCGGGCTGAGCCCCGTCTCCCCTTCCCGTGGGCCAGGGGCCACAGCTCCGCCGGTGTTGTCCGAGGTCTCAAATAACGATTTCGGCTGCTTCGTCCGGTGGCCTGGCTCTTCGCAATGGCAAGACCAGCAACTGTCCCATTAACAGGAGGCGCGTACAGAAGGAGCTTGCATGTTCATGCTTAATCCGTGTAACCCGAAGAGGTCATTGTTATAATTCATCCCATTTTGTAGCGAGGGAAGCTTAGGCGCCACGGCTCCAGCGGCTCGGGGCATCTCTTTGCCAAGCGTGGTTCAGCTCTGTACCAAGGGGCCGTTCATTTGCTCATGCAGTCAACAAACACTGAACCACTGAACACTGCGTTCCAGGCCACAGGCTGGGCTAGAGGCGTGGGGAAGCAGCAGAAGGCACAGGGCGGCACACTTGGCGGTGCAAAGACAGTGCAAGTCGCACTTCCCCAGTGCGGCCCTGGGGGGGGCTCCTGTCCCCGTGTCCCCACTCAGCGGTCGGAGGGCAGCAGGTCAGAGGAGCAGGCTGAGCTCTCGGGACTGTGTGGGCAGCGGCCTGCTGGGCTGGGCTCCAAGACCCCTGAGAACCTCCGACTCAAGCTTTCTCCTCCCACTTCACTTCGGAAGCTTCATCCACGGCCAGAGAGGCATGAAAAGCGCCCCGCAGGCAGAACTTCCCGCACACGCTTTTCCGCAGGAATGATGAAGTTTCTCTAAAGACTCTCCAGGGTGGCCCCCCGCGCTCTGGCTGGGTCCCCACGCCCCATCCCACGCCTCAGGCCTTGCTTCTGCTCCCCAGACCCCATCTCTGGAACGTGAGAGGCAACAGAACTGTCCTCAGTAGGAAGGACCTCGGAAGCTGTGTCCCTGTGTCTCCACCTGGGGCTCAGACAGACAGACAGACAGACCAACAGGAAGGGCAGGTGTGCTAGGTACGTGCTGGGTTTGTCCCCTAAGAAATTTCTTAAGAAAGTTTTACTTGTTGTAACGAAGCATTTTAATTTACTTTGGAGGAAAAAAATCTAACTGGAAATAAGGAACGAGAGTGCGCGAGCAGAGTGCGCGAGCAGGTTCCTTCACCGCGGCGACCGCTGGCTCTCAGCGGCCCTGCGCGTCCCCTCGAGCTGTGTCTGCGCGAGCTGCGATGACTCGGTCCAAGGGGAGGTGGAGAAAGCTGTGTGGCCAATGGCGAGGGCCACTTCCCGTCCTGGGGCCTGCTGTCGGAGGCCGGCTCCGACCGAGGTCGGGTTCCCGGGGGTGGTGGGGAAAGCGGCGGCGGCGGCGGTGAGTTCCGTGGGGAGAAGGGGGTGGGGAGTGAGAGACAGCGCACACCAGAGAGTGTGATCAGGCCGTTCCACTTTATTATTCGAGAACAGGGTTTTTAAGGCATAAAAAGAATTAACTACTGACAATGGCAGGGTGATTACAGATATTCAGATGCATAATCAATTACATACTTTGAGGACTGAGGAACTTTGGGAAAATGTCTTGTTGTGATGTAAATACCAGCAAGGTACAGGACATAATCTTCAACCTTTGCCCTAGGCCTAGGGTGGAGGCTGCTGTCTCCATATCTATTGTCTGAAACCAAGACCGTAATAAGAGAAACATCTTTATGCTGATCTCTGGAGGAAATAATCTAAGGAACTATAAACTGATTTTTCCAGGCAAGGAAGGGAAATAGGGGAAGGGATTAAATGTTCTCTGTTCAAACATTAACCCTTGACCGGGCAAGGACACTTCACTGTTACAAGGACATCTCGCTGCCAGGAGCTAATGAGTAAGGCCAATGCATGCAGGCATGGTGGAGAAACTTAATTATTGTTCTCACCTGAAATTATACTTAAATTTATTTGCAAGAAGAAATATCGCATCCTGACTTTGGGAACACTTCCTTGAAGGCTCGCCACCCATAAAGTGACCTTGTCAAAACAATATGGGGGTCCAGGCTGCGACAGCCCGCTCTCTGCAGGGACGCAGCCGAGCACAGACAACGAGCAGGAGACTGTCGAGGCACGAGCCTTAGAGCGATTATCGTGATGGCTGGCCATGTAAATATCGCCATGTAAGTATCGCCATGTAAATATCGCCATGTAAGTATCGCCATGTAAGTATCGCCATGTAAGTATCGCCATGTAAGTATCGCCATGTAAGTATCGCCATGTAAGTATCGCCATGTAAGTATCGCCATGTAAATATCGCCATGTAAATATCGCCATGTAAATATCGCCATGTAAATATCGCCATGTAAATATCGCCATGTAAGTATCGCCATGTAAATATCGCCATGTAAATATCGCCATGTAAATATTGCCAGTGAAAGGAAAGTATTGTCAAGACCGAGAGTCCTGAGTCCCCGCCGCCTTAGCGGGTCGCCTCGCGCACTCACGCAGCTGGGCGAGCAGGTGAGCCCACGCAGGCCGCCAGCCGAGGCGAGCACCTGTCGGGAGACTGGCGGGAGCTCCCACTGCAGGCTTTAAAAATGTGCCGTGGTCTGGTGTTTGGAGAACGCGGCCCTCGACGGCAGAGACTCGGTCTTCCCACGATGTTCTGGCTGCTTGACTCGGCGACGCTGGCTGTTTGCGCTCTCAGTAACCAAGCGCGTCTCGACCCTCGCTCTCAAGAGCTGGTTCCGAAAGACATTCTCCTGACGTGACCTTGCGTGAACAGCGCTCATTATTTTTGTTTTACATTCTCCCTCCTGCCCCCCCAGCCCCCCACACCCCCAAGGAATTAGCTCTATAAATGAAAACAAATTTACTTTTGAGGGAAAAGCAGACCTTTGAAACGAGCCATTTGACTGGGTTTGACTTTGCTTTTGAAAGTCTCTTACTGCAAAACACGGGCAAGGCAGAAGGCGCCCCAGACACGCAGGGGTCAGGCGCCACGCCAAGGCGAGCGCACCGCTGCCACACCCAAGTCGGGGCAGCCCTACCACACCCCCCAGAAGCCTCCCCGTGAGCCCACGGCGGCCACGCCAGTCCCCAAAGTCACTCAAGACCCACCTCGCCTCCTTTATACTCTCCCGCGACAGTAGCTTCAGCCCCACTCATTCTTCCTGGCTTGACAGTGTCTTTTATTTGAAGATTTATTTTTTATTTATTTGTGTACAAGAACTGGGGTGCAGGCAGAGGTGTGGGAGAGGACTCCCCAGAGACAGAGTGGGGGGCAGAAGAGGTGGATCCACTGAAACACACTGCTGAGGGGAGCAGCGGGGAGATAGGAGGGGTCTGCTGCGCCCTGTGGGAAGCTCCCTGGCTGGGGATCGAACTCGTGCTGCAGTGGCTGCGACAGCTTCATAGGCTGAGACTTAACCCCTTGCGCCCCCAGGGAGGTCCTGGCTTGACACTTTCTTGGGCCTTCTTTACTTTCCACACCTTCTCCCTGACTTGCGGTCTGCCCTCCAGAGAAGCCAGGCCACAGGAGAGCCCCACGCCTGCCCCCGTCTGCAGGGGTCCCCTGTCTCACCAGCTCTTATGGCGACAAAATTTTGGAATTCATACGAAAAATAAGTGGCTTCTTCCCTTGCGATCAAGCCCACTCTCAAGCTGAGTCTTCATGTCCCTATCTACAGCCAAATAGAAAAACGCGTGAGTGAAAACATTTAAAGCATATAGAAAAATTCACTTTTTAATTAAAAAATTTTAATAAAGCCTTCGAGTCTCTTGCCAAGAGCAACGCGGCTTATCACGCCTGGCTTCGATTTGATCTGCAGTGACTGGTGATGAGACAGGCGGGGCACGTGGGACCTGGTGCTCGCAGCTCTGCCCCCATCCCTCCCCCTGACCTCTGGCCACATCTGCAAGACCCCGGGGCTGACTCATTAATTCCTCCTCACTCGCTCTCAAGAGCAAGTTCAACGGCGATCTTCCGCCCTGCCAGCCTGCCTGATAAGAGCTTTCTTGCCTCTCCAGTAGATTGCCCTGCAGCTGGCTGGGGACGCCAGCCCTCCCGTCAGCTCCCGATGCAGGTTCCGGGGTGCGAGTAGGGCGGCGGCGTCTCCCTGAAATGCTCCTGCAGGCGGTGGCTTCAGGGCCTCTGGCTGCTGGGCTTGGGGGCTCCGTTCGTCTCTCAGCAGCGTGGCTCCCAATGGCAGCGTCCCCTGGAAAAGCTGGACGTGATTTATCACAGGCATCGGTGACGACAAAGAGCTTTGAAAGGTGGGGAGGGGGCGCCTGAGCTGCTGAGACAGCGGACGACCCCTACCCGCACCCCGCCCCGCCCCCACAGACCCAAGCCTGCAGCTGCTGTGGGTTTTCAGTGGGCTCCGCATGGACTTGAGTTCTGCTGCTGTCCTCGAGGGTGGCGGTGGTGGCGATGCCGAGGGCCCCGCTGGGCTGACCCT
>PVIJ01020664.1:0-20433 GCA_004024925.1 Scalopus aquaticus | reverse complement strand
TTGTCTGATATGAATATAGCTACTCCAGCCTTTGTAAAAATGTGTTAATGTGGTACGTCTTTATCTGTCCCTTGACTTGTATTTATCTGAGTCTATATTTAAATGTTTTTTTTAAAGATTTATTTATTTTTGCATACAAGCTGGGGTGCAGGCCAGAGGTGTGGGGTGGTGAGAGGGTTCACCAGAGACAGAGTGGGGAACAGAACAGGCAGATCGATGAAATACACTGCTGAGGGGAGCAGCAGGCGAGGCAGGATGGGTCTGCTACGCCATGTGGGAAGCTCCCTAGCCAGGCATTGAACTTGCGCTGCAGCAGCCGACAGCTCCACAGCACCCCCAGGGAGGCCTCATAAATGGTTGTGGGTTTTTTTTTTTTTTTTTTGATAACATAGTTGACCCTGTTTTTTTAATCCATTCTTACCATCTTTCTTTCACTTGACTCATTTACACCGTTTACTTTCAAAGTCATTACATTGTTGGCTTAATATCCATCATGTTTTAAATGTGTTCACATGGATTTTCTACTCATTGCTGTTTGCCCTTTCCCCGTGTTTTTCTGCCTTCTATGGTTTTAACTGAGAATTTTATGTGATTTGATTTTATTCCCCTTTCAGTGTGTCAGATATACTTTTTACATAAAAATTTTAGTGGTTTCCCTTGAGTACATATGTATATTTTTATCTAATTTAATTCTACCTTCAAATTATACTCTAGAGCTTAATGTGTACTTGCAAGTGCTTCATCATAGGATGGAGTTCCCCTCTCCTGTTTTTGTAACAGAACTGTTTCATTTCACTTATTCATGTGTTTTTAATCACCTAATACATTGTTACTTTAAAATTATCTTTAAATCAGTTAAGAATAAAAATAGAATAAAAAATAAGAATAAAAAAACTTTATTGATTTCTCTCAGGTGCTCTTCCTTTTTTTATGTAGATCTAAGTTTCTGTATTGCTTCTTTCCTGAATTCCCTAATAGTTTTTGTTTTTCTGATAAATGTTTTTTCATTTTAATTTTCAGTAAAGTAGCATTGGTTTATAACCAACAGAGCCAAATGTGACCAGAGTATAGAAATGTTTGCAATACTGTTTGATTTCCCTTCAAAGCCTCTTTTCAGTGGAACATCCTGAGTGAGTACCATCTGGAATCACAAGGCTTTTCAGGGGGTACTTATAAGTGTAGACTTTGATTTGTGGTAAGAAAATAATCTGTGAATTTAAGTTTGTTTAAGAGGTTATGGTCAAGGAGGAGAATTGGACACTCTTCCATGTATAGGAAGCTATGTTAGAGGTTTATAGAACCAAATTTGGATTCCAGAAATTGTAGGAAGCCTTCCTCTTGTGGCTTTCCCATAACATGGTGACTGGTACAGTCCTCTTACTGGCCCAAGCTAATTTAGAATTCAGTACTAAATATGTTACCCCAGTGTCTGCCAAGAAATCAATGCTCCTCTACACTGAGAATTACCTGGGGCTCCCACGAGCTTATCATGACAAGCTTTCTCAGAATGAGTGGAGCCCTGGGCACCCCTATTCATCTGGTACTCCATTCTGGACTTCTGTTTGTTTCCTTTCCTCCTCCTTTTCTTATCCATTCCTTTTATTTTGCTTGAATTCCCTTCTGCAACCCTTGTCTTAGTCCTCATTGTGTGCTGACATCTGCTGCTTTCCCTATTTTTCACTTTCTTTTATCTGTTCCTCCTAAATCCTGTCCTGTGTTCTCTTTCTGTGAAAATAGTTGCAGCTCTGACCTCCTTTCTCTCTTGCAGAGTATACGCTAAGGCTATGTTCACTATTTGTGAAGAACTCTTCTTCATGGCACCTTTTATCTTGGTTAATTTCCTCTCTGTATCTGGAGTACTCTATTCAATGAATATCATTTTAATCATCCAAGCATTTTCTGGAGCATCTGGATCCATGTCTATGTAAGTATTTTAAGATTGAATAATCCCTTCAAGAAACTCAGATCCTCATTGACCTTTGTTGAAACTCCTGAATCTTAGCAAAACTCAGCACCTCTATAATGTTCTAGCCTTTCTGGTTCCCCTTATTGGGGTTCTAGTTAGTCTACTTTTGGGACAGCTTCTTATGTTCAGGGGTTTTAAATTTTTCTGGTGAAAATGATTGACTTCTTCTCTAGCTGTCCTTAAAACTATCCTTTATTCACTTGACATTAATAGTGTTTTGTAACTTGAGTTGTATAGACAAAACTGGTAGCCCAATGGGAGACAAAAATAAAGGCAAACAAATTAGTCATCCTTTTACTATCCTGCTGATATGGTGGGACAGAATTTCTCCAATTCAGGAGGTCCTCAGTGAAAAAGCTGTTGTATGACCAACAGTATTTGGCAGTTTGACTCTGATTATTCAGTCCACTCATTGGGAATTGGCAAAGAAGGAATTACCCTACCCCAGGGCAGCTCCTTTGCCCCAATTGGGTTCTCTGTCTGCTATGAGAAGAAGCCATTCTTATGGTAGGGTGTGAGTCAGGCTTGCGAGGCCTCTGCAGCCTCCCCCAGAGTCTTGGAGTCTTGAAAGAGATTTTCTGCTTGTGGGTTCAGTTTCCATTAAGGGATGTGGTACTCCTCTTCCTGCCCTTCCCTGTATAACAGGGTCAGGGGAAAGCTGCTCCCCTCCTCTTTGTGCCATCAGTTGGGCCTCTGCCTTTTCTAATTCTAATTTACAGAGGGCAGCCAGAATTTGTTCTTGAAGAGTTTCAGCCAAATTACCTCCTCTCAAGCCAGAAAGGAAACTAGGAGACACACACACACACACACACACTACATCCAGAAGCAAAAATCTTAGAGGTTGTAAATGAGTTCCAAATGTATGCCCATAGGATTGTCCATACAACAAAAATCTACTTGCAGACACCAAACCTTGTCAGATTCCCCAAACGAAATCTTAGAAAGGAAGAAGTAGAAGGAGTTGGCGGTGTGTGTGTGTGTGAGAGAGAGAGAAAGAAAACAGGCAGCAGAGAAGCAGAGGCGGCACAGAGCAATCTAAACTGAAAGTTGCACCCATGTCTAAATTAAAACCACAGGCACACAAATAGCCCTATTAAATTTAGAGAGAGAAATATACTCCCACATGTGCAGCAAAGTAGGTGCACTTACGGTGGCCAGCACAAGGAATGGAACCTGGGCTGGTCAACCACAGCACATAGTGTAGCAAAACAGAAACCAAGCAAGACTGGGGGAATGACTCAGTTGGTGGGTCTCACTCATGCACTTATTGCTGTAGGAATTACTGTAAAGCAGACACAAGGTGTGACACAACAGTAATAGGATTTATTTACAGTTTGTGTGTGAGAGAGGTGTAAAAAAAGAGAGTGAACTAGAGAAAATAATCGCAGACTGGGACATCCTTTCTCACCAGTGGTTTAACTGCCAGCAGCCCATCAGCTTAACTCCCCAAAGCTCCAGCAGCATCATGGGCCAAGAGCCAATCAGTTTTAACTGCCAGAAACCTCCACTCTGCCCATTTCCCATTAGCCTCCTTTAGGGGGTGGAGTTTGAAAAGCCCCACCTTCTACCATTGAGTTAACATCAGGGGCTGGAGTCTAGAAAGTTCCACAATGTACCATTGAGTTGGCTATGAGCACCACTGGCTTGGGAGTTGCTCCTCACTTTCTTGCAATTCTCCACTCAAAGCCTTTGGCTCCAATATTCTACAAAGCTGGGGGAATGTCGCAGTTTGTGGGTCCTCACCCACACATGTACAGTTGTAATACATGGTGCAAACACAGAGAATAACAAGGTTTACTTACAGGGAGGAAATAGGGAGAGATAAGAGAAAGTATTTCTAAGGTGATAAATAGTCATCTATCATACCCCAGATAGTGTCCATAGTGTCTGTGTAACTGGTGGCTGAAACCAAAGACTGTTACAGGTTGTGCCCCCTGGAGGTGGGTGCTGGTGAGGATGGATAGCCCCAGGGAAAATGCAAACAAAGTTTCGCATTTTGTGGTGGAGACTGATAAGAAATATAAGCAACTGCAGAAGCAGCCCCCAGCATTGGGTGTTCTAGATTCAGTGATTGAACTTTCAGCATTCAGGATTTAGCATTTTTGGATCTTCAGTGATTTTGGGATCAGTGATTTTGATTTTGACCCCCACTGTGTGCACTGATCTTTCAGAAGGCTGTTGTGGGCCTCTGAGGGACATGGAGAGGCTTCCAGCAGCCAGCCTCAGAGAGGAGAAGTTCAGCTTTGCAAGTAGCTGAATGACTGAAACTTTCCGGTTTTGCTGCTGTTACAGCCTGGCAGAAAAAGCGAAGGCCTGGAGGTAGGTGCCTTGCTCAGCTGGGAGTATGGCCATTTGTTGTGTCGTTCAGCCACTGTAGCTGCTGTTTTGAGTGTCGCATGTCTGGTGCTGTGCTAGGGCATGTTGGCAACTCCGGGGAGCATCTCCTCTGTGTCTTCTGTTATCTTTGTGATTTGGAACCCGGCCTATGATATGACTGCTGTGTGCTCTGCATCATCAGTGGTGGGAAGATGCCATCTTTCATGCTTTTTGTTTAGGACTTGAAAACACTGGACACTGCTTCAGGTGAGGTAAATGGCTATTTTTGGCCTCAGTAACTCTTTGTTTTTCCCTGTTTTTTTGCATAAATCCCATTGTTGTTGTTCTCTGAGCCTGAGTAGTCTTGGAATTGTGCACAACTCCGTGAAGAACTCAGAGAGTGACTGATAAACTATTTGGGCAGTGTCCTTGGCCAGTTTTAGTTCTCCTTGCTGCCCTACATCATCTGTAGTCCAAACAAAAGCTATTTGCAAAAGATGGCATTTTCACTCTGATGAGACTCTGGAGCCGTTGGCACTGGTAATCAGCGAACGAACCAGGACTCAACTTGCTGTGGCAGCTAGAGGTGATCACCACTGGCGCTGCTGAGGCAGCGCCACAGCAGTGGAAGGCAACAGCAGCAGTCAGCGACAGTCAGGAGGCAGTATTGACTGCAGCTCTAGAGGCAGTGCCAACAGGGACATGCAGCAGCTTGAGGCAACAATGACTGGAAAAAGCTCTAAAGGTGGTGCCCAGAGACGCTGGTAGTGCCAGAAGTAGGCAGCAGTGATCAGGAGGTAAAGGTAGCACTGGCAGAGATAGGTGGCATTGGGGAAGGGAGTGGCGTTCAGTGATCAGAAGTGAAAGTTGGAATCAGATGATAGAAGCCAAAAGATTGACCCAGGAGAGAGTCCAAATATATCAGCTGCCCTGGCATTTAAGATTTTCAGTCTCTTTGTTCCTCTCCTCCCAGCAGCTCCTACTCAAGAAGGATGGTTAAAGTTGCAAGTTCTCTGTGTGTGCACTTGGCAGTGCCACTTGGCAGGGAGGGGGTTCCAGAGTCGGTACCACTTGACTGCTGGACCCACCTCAGCTAGGTGTCAGTGGGGGTGCAGTGAGCAACACAGCTGTCAGATTCTACCCGCGGTGGTGTGACTGTCAAACCCAACCTGTGCCTGAGCTGAGGGGGGTGCAGTGGAGCAGACATGGCTCTGCCATGCCCAAAGCAAGTTAGCTGGGTACAAAGAGGGGAGTAGGCACAGTGGAGCCAGAGGAAGCTCTGTTGTGCCTCCAAACCAAGAACCGAAGAGCTCCTCTTAAAGTTTCCCAACTTTCAATTCTCAGCAGTTTCTATGGTGTTAAAAAGCAGATGTCTGGATATTGGGCTGTGGCCTCAGACCACTGCTCAAAGGGCTGGTGTAAGGCTACAGTCATGCAATTCAAGTGTGTTCTAAGCCTGCTGGAGTGACCACACTCAAGTGGAGGCGTGAGTTCAGTGTGGCAATAAGTCATAACCCTTGTTGCAGGCAGCATAGGGAGCCCAGCCACAGAGAAACCCTCTCCGGGAGGTGCGTGTACCGCCTCTGGATCAGATCAAGTCATCCAAGACACCAAGCACTCGGAGACCCACGTGGTCCTGAGACCTTGGCTCAGACCTGTTCCTTGCAGCCTCCTGTAACACAAACATAAGAAACACTGTGGTCTGCCCGAGCATTGCTAGCTCCACTTGCTCCACACTCACAGATGCTGCCTTTTGGATGAGCCCCTTTGTCCAGGTCCATTGGTATTCTCTGACTGGGGTCTTGGTTTAGTGTCAAATCTGATCCATGCCAGGCCAGCTATGGACATAGGTGGCGCAGCAAGTCTTTGTACCCAAACCAAGTTCATGTAAATGAGGAGGGGGGCGAACTGCTTCCAAACTACTTTGGTCAGGAACAATGTTGACTTGTGATCTGCCTTCACTACTTGGTTCAGTAAGAGACTTACCAAACTAATTTAGTTAAGCACAGTGTAGATGGGTGAGGTGGGGAAGGGGTGGAAAGGCGGCCTGTAGCAGAGCCAAGCAGAGCTCTGCCATGCCTCCTACCCAGGAGCAGCAGAGCTCCCACCTCTTACACAACCTTCACTCTTCCGCACATTCAGATTCTGAACTTTCTGAATCTCACTGATTTTGAGAATTTTACTCTCCCTACACTACATGGTTCCATGAAGAGACTTACCCTTTTAGTTGGTATATGAGCCCGAAAGCTTCATGCAACTAATCGGTGCAGTGCCTCCTCATTGAGCTCCTCTGCGGTAGGAGATAATAAATTTCTTGGACTTAACAAATGGATCACTGTCCATGGCTAGTTGAGCTTTTCCCCTGCCCCACCAGCTTCACGCATACACCTGAGAACATCTGAAAGAGACGCAGTCTCTCAGATGCAGGCCAGGTCTATACACTTCTGGTCCAAAGTCAATTCTACTCTTTTCACTTTCTGCTTAATTCTGACCCCCGTTAGCACTAAGGGGTTCAGAAGTCCGGTGTAGGTTCCCAGAATTTCCCTGTTCTTGGTGCCCATGGTGTCTGGTTTGGTTGGTTGGTTGGTGTCAAGACAGGGAAACTCAGGGAACGCAGGTTGTCTATGGGGCCGCACAGATGGGTCAAAAGGAGGAGTTCTAGAGCCCTCGGTGGCTTTTTATGCTTTTTAATGTTCTCTTGTAGGGAGGCAACCAGGTACTGGGCAGGCAACAGGGCCGGGGGGCTGGCGGGCCTCCTAGCCCCCAGCAAATCTTCATGATTTCTGGCCTTTCAGGCAGTGCCCCATGGTCTCTCTCCTGCACCCCGACAGTCCTCTGCCCCACGTTCTGTTCGCTGCCGTTGCTTCCTCTGCTTCTAAGCCCAGTCTCTGGCCCAGGTGTGCAGACTCACACATGCCCACACCCTACTCCAGGTGCCAGTCATTAGGCATGCGTGTAGGCCTGCAGCGGTCCATCATTGGGGGGAGGGCGGAAAAACCTGAGGTTCTCACCTAGCCTACAGCTGCTTTTTCCCTGTGTCAAGGCCAAAAGAAAATACCTGACAGCTCCAGATTTTCTCTGCCTGTATGAGTTTGTTATGGGGTCAACAAAGCGTCCCGACATACAGAATACGGAAATGAAAATAGGACCCGTGTATCCCCACCTCCTTTGTCAGTTTTAATGCTCATGGTGACTTTTTTGCATAAGATTGTAGAAGTGTTTGTGGATTGCAGTTAGCACAGGCAGGAGATCCTATGTAATTTCTACCGATTAGCACTGTTTTCAGTGTTAGGGTCTCTAAAGTGAGATTTTTCTTTCGACTTGAAATTGGTCCTGAAATTAAATGACTTCTGGTTAAACTTGTCTAAAAGTGTCAGCATCTTGTAATTACTAGTATCAAATCTTTGCCATTGCAGAGTTAATTCGTGAAATTTTACCTCCTGTTTAATCAAGAATGGAAACTTCTGTGAACACAGAGGAATGTGAAAAGCTCTCTTTTGAAAAGGCAAAAGCATCAATAGGTACAGAAACAGGGTTCATTCGGTACTAATGAAAACATGGCTGCCCCTGGGACTGGGCTTTCTGCAAAGGCACCTACCTGTGGGCAAGTGGACACCACCAGGAAGAGAAGAATAGAGTCTGAGGGTGATCTTGTAGGGATGCTCTAGATACGGGGGAGACACTCCACCCAAGGAACGAACATTTGCAAAGGAAAGATCAAGTGGTGGGGAAGAGGGTTCATTGAAGAAAAGAAACTTGAAGCTGAAAACATCCTGGAGGAAAAAGGTTCCGGTGATGATGAAGGCATTTCAAGGAAAAGAAGGCTGGAACCTGATGGTTTTCCAGAAGACAAACCTTCTCCTGGAGCTGGCACTCAGAAGAAGAGAAAGGTAGAATTTGAGGATGTTCCTGAAAAGCAAAAGGTGTGTTCACTGTATCTTACTTATTACGCGGTTTGTCAAGTTGAAATGTGGAGCAGCTGTAAGGTAATTCTGGTTTTGACAAAATCTTTGTCTTTAAGATAGAGAGGGCTTTTAACTCTTGTTTTTGTCTAGGTGACACTTCTGTTAGTGAGATCATTTTTATCTTATTTTCAAACTCTCAATTTGATGAGAAACTTGAGAGCCAGCTTTCATAGTCTGTATTGTTCTAAGTGTTTTTAGAAAGACAAGGGTATATGATCCCTTTTTTATCAGGTGTTCCTCTCCTTTTTTGCATCTGAAGTAGTTGAGATTTTTGCTTAAAATGGTAAATTTCCAAGTCATAGCCAGGTTTACATTCCTTTTATAACACGATACATTAAATTGTGGAAT
Source organism: Scalopus aquaticus (assembly GCA_004024925.1). Taxonomy (NCBI): domain Eukaryota; kingdom Metazoa; phylum Chordata; class Mammalia; order Eulipotyphla; family Talpidae; genus Scalopus; species Scalopus aquaticus. The sequence continues at coordinate 11,838 of PVIJ01020664.1, read as the reverse complement.
TGTTTCACACTTCTTAACTGGGGTAGTTTCATACAGTGTTAGGTAAGTAAATGCAGAGCCTGGAGCTTAGCAGGGGTATTTTAGAGCAGGGGATAGCAAGTCATTTTCCTCTGGGAACACCATTTTGTGAAGGAATCTGAAGCCAGGTCTGGAGTTGGAGGGAAGTACTGCAAGGAATGAATAAAATTCTGCCATCGGCCCTGAGGAAGAAAGTGGCAGCTAAGCCAAGCATTGGTCACTGGTGGTTGTGATTGCTTGTAACCTCGAGGAACTTGTTTTACAGGTGTAGTTTTCAAACATGTAGTAGCAGCAGAGCCTTCATTTCAGGTGAAAAAATCTTAAACCTGATATGTAAACTAGGTAAAAGGTGAGGCCCTTTGGGTGAACAGGGAAGTGTGTGTGTGGGCTGGGGTTGGAGAGGGGTGGGGGATCTGAAGCTCTTTCACCTACCTTGGCACTTTTGAGAATCCTCAGAAGGAAGCACAGATTGAAACTATTGAAGTAGACTCTTAGCAAAAGATATTAGAAATCACTGGCACTAAAGGTATTCTGTTGAGTCCTGATTCCCCTGTGTATACGCTCTCATTTAATGAGCACAACGACTGTATAGTAAGATAATAAATATAACTTACACCTGTTTTATTCTGCCCCCCCCATCACTAAGTGACATTTATTGAGTTGTATAAATCGGAAGTCTAGGAGAGTACTGGTTTTATTAAGACATTGGCACCGAAATTGCACAGCTGAAAGATCAACATGGAAATCTTAAACCTAGAGATATTTGCTAAATAGGGAGGAGGAGAAAAGAGATCTTCTGCTTCATGATTTCTGTGGCTAGTGCATTGCTTACTGAAGTTGATTAATTTCGTTGTATCTTATCCTCTGTAGGTCAGATGACCTTTCTGGCTTGTTTCTGTCAGGTTCTGATCCCTAATCTCGTTCCATTCTCCTTTTTCAGAACTTGGAAGAAGGACACAGCTCCACAGTGGCCGCCCACTATAATGAACTTAAGGAAGTTGGTTTGGCGGTGCGTAGCCAAAGTTGAATATTTTACCTAAGAAACTTTAATAATTGGATGAAAAGTGTCCTCATCGGTAGGATTGGTTTTTGTTTTTATGGTATGGAGTTTTTATTTCATCTGATGTCTTATATTTTTTTCTCCCCTAGTGGTTAATCATATACTAAACTGCTAGGTCTTTAATTCCTATTCATTCCGTTGTCAAACCTCGTTGTCAATATAAAATTGGAGCTAAAAACTAAAGCTGGGCCTTTGAGAGAAGTCCTGTTCATTCTTGCTCTTGGTTGACTGCATAAGCTGTGCTAAGTTGCTCGTAAGTAGATGAGCTAATTGGACTCAAAAGGCAAGTGTGCTTATTTTATCCTGAGAATTCAGGCACCAGGTGGTACTACATAATAATTTCATTTTACTCTAATAGTTCTGTAGCAGTGACATGTTGTTGGATTAAGCATTCAGGTTCCATTATGTGAGCAAATGTCATTTTTTTCCTGGAAGCCTTTCACAACTTGGTAGAGGTCATGTGTATTGACTGTCCATTGAACTTGTTTTTCTTGCATGGTGTCTGGGATTTTTGAAAAATAAAGTTTACTTTGAGGCGTGGTGAAGACATCAGCTGTTTGGAGTCATCCTTCTCTCTATGGAAACTTGCCTCCGAAATTAAATGGAAGTCAGTGCCGGAAGTATGACACACAATATAACAGGTGTTTTGTGCAGCTAGTACTCAGACTCTTACATGAGCTTAGAGAATTTTAAAAAGCCAGTGTGTTAGGAAGTTATTCACAGTAAGGATTTTTATTTTATCATCTTGTTTTTAAGCCCACCTCAGGGAATGTGAGCATGCTGTCTTGATTACACTGAAAAAAAAAAAAAAAAGTGCTAATTGTGGTTACTTTCTACTAGTCTGGATGATGATTTGCTAATTTTGAAAGCAAGATTATCCATTATGAAGTATTAGGACTGACCTTAGACTCATTACTTCAAATGCATTTTAATATTTTCTGTCTCTTTTTGTGTTTGTTACTCGTGTATTTCAACAAAAATGTCCTTTATTTCACTGGCAGTTGTCAGCTAGGGTAATGGAGTGTCAGCTTTCCTATTTATTTACCTGTGTGTTTTTGTGATTGTTCCCTTGCTTGCTTGCTTACTTTAGGCTAATGCTATGGCATGTTTAGCCCATACTTTTAAGTGATCGTGGGACCCTTGTCCTAGTGTCTTTCTACCTTGTCACCTCCTCTCCTCGCTGTCCACAGTGGTGCAGGTAACTTGGTTATTTTATCTGATCTGTCATTTCTTCACTGTACATTCAGTTAATGTGTTCAAGTTCAACCACCTTCTCCACATTGTTGTCTTTATTTTGATAACCAGGAAGACAGTTTTTAAAAGGACACACAAGCTCAGCCTAAGGTAATCTCTCAGCATCTTCACAGTATTCTTTTCTACTTCAGGTGTTCCAGTGGGATCGTTGCCCTCTCTGGGGCCTCTCAGGGAGGTTGTGTGCTCTGCACCAGTCTCTCTGTCCTGATACAGTCAGTGTGGTCTGGGCCAAGCTCCCTCTCTGGCTTTTTCCATTGTCTTCTCAGTACTCGTTCTCTGTCATTTTCTCTTTCCGGTTGGTGCTTATCATTTAGTATATAACTGAGTAGTAGTCCTGAATTTGATGAAGATATCTCTGAATGATGCTGCATGCAGATTTCTCCTCTCTTGCCATGGGGAAATAGAGATTTTGTAATTATTGTTTTCCACTCTTTCAATATGATGTTATGTTCTTCCTAGCAGTGTTCATAGCAGCAAGCTGAACGTGGAACACTCCTGCTCTGCTTGAATGTACTTTAAGATATAGAGGCGATAAAAGGTAGAAGTATTGTTATAGAATGTCTCAGCAGTCAGATGGAAAGTATTAATCTCAGAGTGATAGACAGGAAGAGGAGCTCTGGCAGTGAGTATTGTATCAGCAGTTTGAAAAGCTGAATGCCTCAGTTGTCTAAGAATATGACTGTTTTTAACCGATATTTGAACCATTTAACTCTTGATGACCAAATATTGTGATCAGGTAGATTAGGGTGAAAGAGTCCATTTTCACTTCCGAGTGTTTGAAATTCTGAGAGTAAAATTACGAGGCATGTCCAGTTTTTTTTACTTGTTCTCATTTCTTTTGGTGGTGCGCTTGTCATCTTTTCTGAAAATACAGCACCCGTACGATCCCGCTCATTTTGATTTACATAGGTGTATAATGAGCTAGACAGCTTCGAATGTGAAAAGTAAAGAAAATTATGTTTAACTTTTCTCCTATGGACAAGTGTTGATTCTTCTTGTAGTATTAGAATTTAAGAGTATGCCATTTCAGGTTGAATCAAATTCTGAAGGTAACCTTGGAGAAACTGTGTCAACCTTTTAAAATTCCAGAGACATCCTCTTTCAGCTTTAATGCTACAGGATCAGGTTAATTAACTCTTAGTCATATTTTGAAATGTTTACCAAAGACATGAAAAATTATGTGATTGAATGTGTAAAAGTTTGTTTTCTTTTTATCATACGACAGGCAGAAGTTAGTATATCAGCAGGGTTGCAGTTGATGCTTTCGCCCAAACAGTAAGCTATTGTTTACCGGGACAGATTTCTCTCTTTCAGGGGAATTTTTGGAAAAGGTGCGTCAGAAAAAAAAAACGTGATATCACTGTTTTGGACCTGGGCTGTGGTAAAGGTGGAGACTTGCTCAAGTGGATAAAGGGAAGGATTTAACAAGCTTGTTTGTGTTGGTAAGATGAACTGTGGCATGGGGAAGAATACTTTGTGGTCGGTTGGACAGGAGAAAAAGGGCAGGGTCTCATGGCCAGTGTGCACAATAGATAACTCACAACAGGATATCTGGGGTCTCCGCTGGAGAGGGTTGCTTTTTAAAGTGAATTAGGTGCCTTTTCTGAAGGTGTTATCATAGGATTAAGGAGCCAGAGATAACTTGTCCCTCTTGACTGGAAGGAAGCAGTCAAAGATGATTGGAGTTTTGTCTAAAAGACAAACTTGAAAAGGATTCCGCTGAGGGAAGCTAGGAGGTTTTCAACATAAGTGATTACAGTAGATCAAAACACATCAGATGAAGGGGAGAAATCTCATTGTTCATCCCTGGAGGTTGCTAGGGCCGCTATTCGTTGTCCTATAATTCCTAGGTTAAGGTGGGGCTGGGTTGAGTCCTTACCTTCCCTACCCTGTGAACTGTTTCAAGGTAACCAGATGTTTGCAAAGGGCAATTCCTCTTTAATAAAAAAAAATCACAGTCACTCATGATGAACAGAATGATAGCAAAATCACCACTTGTCCACCCTTGATGACATAATAGATCTACGCAGCAGTCATAAAACAGAGCTGAAGCTATTGGGTAGAGGAATGGTAAGAACTTAGAACTGTGTGAATCAAGTACATTGACCCACTGGTCGGTCCTAATACTGGAATGCAGTACAAGCAGTCGTCACGTTGTTTCCCATGTCACGTGTAAGAGAATGTACACAGCACCAGCTCTGAAGTATTGCCTAAATTGATGCTTCTCATACTTCTTGGTTGTGTGTCCAGTGTGCAGTCAAAAATGTATGAGGACCCCAGAAGCTCTGTGTGTGTGGTTATAGCTTTTGGTCATAGAACTTAAAACCAAGATTTCTTAATATACCTTTAATTCATTCAAAAAGAAAAGTTAGTGCAAAGACTAGTGTTTAAGAATGATTTTTCAGTAGGAGACAACTGGATGCTCACACCTATTTGTGAATTCACTATGTTGTGATGTTTCGTTTGATCAGTAGTCGTAAAATGGAGTGTTTTAGTCACCTTTGCAGATGACTGAAGCTGTTCATCTATGGTGGTTATCAAGGCCCGCTAAGGGGTATTTCCTTAAGGTAGTTGCTCTGTGGAATCTCAAACCATATCGATGAACTTTTCTTGGTTTGTCTTTAAATTGAGTGGGCTGTTGTGTGCTTTGAAGGGATCCTTTGCACCAGAAAATGTGGTAATATTGGGAAAATAACATTCCCCAACATTATGCAGATCTTCTAAGGATGATATGAGGACAACCTAGTGGGAAGACACTAATATTGTCTATTGTTTTCTTTGAAGTTACACACTGACTTTGTTCATTTTCAAGAAAAAATATTACCAAGTCTGACTATCAGGTTTGTCCTTCTTCAGTCATTCTTTTCAAGTGCAAATGACTCTATGGAAACAGTGGCCAGTACTTGTCAACTCAAGCCTTTCTTGTTATTTGAAACTTACTATCAAACTTTGTTAGGTAGCAGAAATGTTTTGCTGCTTACTCTGCATCACACAGAATATGAAGATGGCAGCTAGTGTTCATGAGAGAGAATTTAGTGAAATTAATTCTTACTGCTTTATTAAGGACATTCGTAAATGAAACTGGCTTTTCTTCTTCACGTTGAATATATCAAGGGTTATCAGTCCCATGGTAGGTGCCAGCATTTTACCCTCCCTTGCTTTTGCACCATAAATGCAACTCTCCACACTGGAGGAAAGGCAAATAGAATTTCACTATTAGAAACTTCACATTTGTAAAACTGGGTGTAATGTTAGGTTTTGCAATTCAGCTTGGAATCTAAATCTGCTAACTTTGTTGTTGCTGTTGTTTTTAAATTAAATATATACATCATTACTCATTTTTCCTCTCCCATGTAATCCCCATAAAATTCCCACCATCAAGTCACCTGCGAGCCATCACCATAGTCTCTTGTGTTTTTCCCTTCTTCTTTTCCTCCCTCTCACTCCCCCTCTCCTTCTATATGTCTCTGGCATGTACTTCACCTCCTAGTTTTATTTCTCTCTCTCTTCTTTTTTTCTTTCCCTGTTCCTTCTTTAGTGTCCCTATATACCATCTATAAGTGAAACCATCTACCATGTTACTTTTTCTTTCTGACCAATTTCACTGAGCATAAGATCTTGCAGCTCCGTCCAGGTTGCTGCGAATGGCATTGAGCTTATCTTTTTTGATTGCTGAGTAGTATGCCATTGTGTACATATGCTACATCTTCTTGCTCCAGTCATCTGTTTTTGAATATTTAGGTTGTTTCCATATCTTAGCTATTGTAAAGAGTGCTGCAATGAACAGAGGGGTGCAGGTTTCCTTTTTAGTAAATAACTTTGTGTCCTTTGGGTAGATTGCTAGGAGTGGAATTGCTGGGTCATATGGTAGATCTATTTTTAGTAATTTGAGGGTGCTCCACACAGCTGTCCATAGTGCTTTAACTTTGAATAAATATTTAAAAATCATGATAGAACTATTCTGTCATCAGTGCCTATCGTGCAAGATTTTAGTGTGTTTTAAAAAATAAGAGGACTTTCTCATTACACTAAAGACGGTCTTATTGTGAATGAAATAGAAGCTTTTTTCTTGTAGGAATTCTAAGTTTCATACTGAAGGTTATCAGCTGAGATTAAAGTCTAGATGTGTGCCATCTCTGCATTTGCATTTTGTTGTCACCCTGTGTCTTCGTGGATGGTGACTAATACCTGTCTCCCCCCTTCTAGATATCGCTGATGTTTCTGTTAAACAGTGTCAATTGACGTATGAGAATATGAAAACTCATTCTAGCGGTAATGAATATATTTTCAATGCAGAATTTATAACTGCTGATTGTTCAAAGGTACAGGGTTTTTGTAAGAATGTTCAATTAATTTTTTTATATTTTCATTTGGATAAATGATTTCATATCCTCTCATTACAAAAAAAGTGCTGTGAAGCTATAAAAAACCTTAGGGTGGGCATTTTCAGTTTTCTGGAAAGTGTATCACAGTACATTTCCTTAAATGACACATTGGATTCTGGTGGCAGCCTTTTGCTTGTAATAATTCGAACTTTTGAAATCACGCGTTGCCTGACTTTGTGGATAAGATTTATTTTCCAGTATTTTGAAATAAACCTGAACTCATAGTATGTTCTGTGCGCCTTGTAATTTAATCGGGTAGTTTCCCAACATTTCCAAGTCTGTTCTATCTCCACCTTCCACCTCTTTGTGAATCTCTAAACAAAACTGAAGTCTGAGAACTACAGAGGAGTGGGCAAAGCCCCACTTTGAACTTGATGTTATTTAGCATACTCATTAACTTCTTAAACCTGTCACAAGATATCTTTAACCCTAAACATTTTTGGTTTCAGTTTTGAAAATGAGAAGGAAATGTGGCTGTGTATCGTACTAGAAGGCTAGAGACCTGGGGAGAACCATTTTGGGTATCAACAAAGCACCCCAAAAGGCCAGTTTTGGGGTTTTCTTAAACCCACGTTCATTATACGTCATTTAACTTTTGACTTTCAAGTAAAACTGATTAAAAGGATCACCTCCTTGAAAGGTAGTATTTCATTGGTGTATTTTTAAACATGCCTTCTACTTCCCTAGGTTTTTCTTTTTAAGATATATTTATTTATGCATACAAGAATTGGGGTGTAGGCCAGATGTGTGGGGGTGAGAGGATCATCTGAGATATAGAGGGGAGCAGTACAGGCAGATCTACTTTAATACAGTGCTGAAGGGAAGCAGCGGGTGAGACAGGAGAGGTCTGCTGCACCATGTTGCTCAGTTCCCTGACCAGGGATTGAACTCATGCTGCAGTGGCTGCTGATAGCTTCATAATACTGATACTTAACCCCTTGCACCACCAACGAGGACCTGTTTCCCTAGTTTTTAAAGTGAAACCAGGTGAAAGAGTGACTCATTCTGACCTTTCTTGTAGGTACTGAATGACAAAGGACAATTTTAATTTTAGGGTCCTAATCCTAGATACTACTAGTTCTCTAAAAAATATTTGTGGATCAATCTTGCCGCCCTTAATTTCAAGATCTTACCTCATTTTAATTTGTTTCAGGAACTTTTGATTGACAGATACCGAGACCCAGAAATGTGCTTTGACATCTGCAGTTGTCAGTTTGTCTGTCATTACTCATTTGAGACCTATGAGCAAGCTGACATGATGCTCAGAAATGCTTGTGAGAGACTCAGCCCTGGAGGCTATTATATTGGTACCACTCCCAATAGCTTTGAACTGATGTAAGTACTTTAAAGTATCTGCGGTTTATGACACACTCAGGATGAAGCTGATTTGAAAGTAGCAAATATTAGGTAGAGTTTTTATAAAACACGCCACGTTGTGCTTACAAGCACTGAACATGGATAGTGTGCTTGAGATTCAACTCAAAATTTGAGTTCAGAAGTCAGGTTTACCGGTGAACTTTTAAAGCATCTGTCTGTTTTAGTAGAAGACTGGTGTCGGTGGCGCCAGCGTTTATAGGACTTGGCCAAACTTCAGGGCAGATACTGAAGCACAGAGACTTAACCACCTGTCATGACAGTGAAGCGTACTTCCAGTCTAATTTTATTAGTGAGATGATGATCTTCTGGTATATAGCTTCATAAAAATGGCTCAAATTCCATGAAAAAGCTATGCATGTGTCTTTTTAAGATTGTGGCTGTGGATTTTTTTCATGCGCGTGATCTGATCAAAATAAGTTTGAGATAGTAATGTTTTTTTTTTTTTAGGTTTAACTTTTTTTTTTAAATATATATTTTTATTGTTATTTATGTCTTTTACATTTTGTATTCCCCTTGGGTAGCCCACCACCAATTCACCCGTGATCCATCTCCATGGTCCCTTGTGTTCTTTTCTAAGTAATGGTTTTAATCTTTTCCTTTTGATTTGGGGACAACCCTTAAAGAAGACGCCTTGAAGCTTCAGAAACGGAATCATTTGGAAATGAAATATATACTGTGACATTTCAGAAGAAAGGAGATTATCCATTATTTGGCTGCAAATATGACTTCCACTTGGAGGGTGTTGTGGATGTCCCTGAATTCTTGGTCTATTTTCCTTTGCTGATTGAGTAAGAATGTTATTTAATCTGTTACCAGTCTCTTGTTTGTCGTAGAAAGGAAAGAAAAGGAATATTGGGGGGATAAAAGAATATTTCTATTCCTTCGTCATTATAAATGGGACCTAAAAAAAAGTGCTGTAATTAGAAAAAGGGGGCATGTTGGCGGGGAGGGAGGGAGTGGGAGAACTAACCTTCAGTCTGGGGTTTGTGCCATAGGGCTCTAGGCGATTTACTAGTTAGTATTTTTCCTTTCTGGAATTATTTTATCCTGCAGTTAAAAAAAGACCGAAAAAACCCAACTTTTCAGCACAAAATACCTGACATTGCAAATGACAAAAGATTTTTTTTACTTTTGGAAGTAACTGCTAGTAACTTTGGCAATAAAAAATGAGTCTTCATCAGACAGTGTCTTCGTTTTGACAGGGAATTAATGTTAAAAGTTGTTCCATATTTCACTATAACTTCGAACTTGCCTATGTTGCACAGGCAATGATGAGTACAAGTCCTTATTCCCGATTGTGTTCTTTCGTGCACCAGAACTCCTGGTGCCCTGGCAAATCATAGACCTGGGTAAAGTTGGGATAAGTTTTCCAGACCTGTGACACTCCCTGGTCTTGGGGAGAGGAAGAATCCACCTAAATGTAGGCTGCGCTACACTTGACCAAATTTGATTTCCTAAAACAAGTATGTTTTATGAAATGAAAACCCTTTTTTTTCTCCTGAGGAAAGGTAGATTGTAATTTGAATTGTCTCTTGTTAGCTTGTAAGTTTATGGGTATAGGATCTTCAGGAGTTCTACAATGTATCGAAAATTATGCAGTAATGTAAGAAAATTTGGTGTAGTGTGTGACTTGATGCAAAGCATGCACTAATTTTAAACCTCAGCTAACATTTAAATATTTAAATATCTTTTTTCCCTTATCAGTAACCTTTTGGGAAATGTTACTGCTCTTCGACCCTGTATTAGGAGAAAATGATTATTGTGGTGTCTTGCTTGATATGCTTAGGATGACAGCATGTTGTTGTTTTCTTTTAGCAATGTTTAAGTGCTAAGCTAGCACTCAAATTTCCTCGTGATGAGACTATATAAAGGCTCAAGTCATCACTTTACTATGTAGGGCTAAAAAGAATTATTTACTGAAAAGGGATTTATTCAGTGAGATGATAGAATCTCAAAACTGTGTAGGGATTTTGAGATGCCCTTTTGTCATTTCATTGAGAAACTGAACAAACATATGATTAACTCTCATATGGTAGACGTGTTCACCATTGGTCAAATTGAGTCTGATTTCTTTGTTGTTGTGTTTATTGGTGTAGCATTTGCCTCCTTATCTGACACCTCATTTTGGAGCTTTACGAGAGCAAATGAACTGCCCAGACCACGAGAGGCTTTGTCTTTACTCAAGTCTTTCCGAGGAAGGCTGATTCAAATTCCAGGGAATCCTTCCTTACATATGTCTCTTACAAGCAAAACCCCAGTGGCCCTGAAATGTCCCCCCTCAGCCTGTACCATCAAGTGTCACCTCACAAAACTTCCCCTTGTGTCCTGTCAAGGGTCCCTCCCCTTTGTTCCTCTCCTCATTAACCACCATCGGAAACCATTTCCAGGCTCCCTCATGTTGTCTACAGGTACGTAGTTTCCAACTTTGGCAGCATAGGCAAAACATTAACAGGGAGACCCAATGTAATTAAGGATTTCTGCAGGCCACATCTGTCAAGGCATGGTGTCTGTGTTAATATCTAAAGGATGAATAGGCATGGGCCTGGTGAAGACTGGAAGGAAGAATGTTGAGGCCTGAGGGACAATCTGTGTGTGAAGGCCCTGAAGTGACAGATAGGTTGGCTAGTTCAACGAGGTGAAGGAAAACCAGTGTGACTGGGACTTAGGGAATCAGGGTCCACGTGGCTCAAGATGAGGCAGCAAGTGGCCGTTGTTACACGCGTGCCCGAGAGGCCCTGTGAGAGGCTTTGGAGTTGCGTCCTAAGTGTGCTGGAGAGCCTCTGAAGGGTGTGACGGCAGGAGTTGACGGAACGTGTGTACAGGTCTGAAAGCTTCATCTGTCTGCAGTTGGACAATGTGATGAGGGGAGGGTAAGTTTGGAGCAGAAACAAGCCAAGCTACAGCTGAGGCTGATGGTGATTAAAGGAGAATGGTGTGAAAAACGGACCTATCTGAACTTTGTCATACAGGTAAATGAGAGGACGTGATGAGGTGTTGAATGCAGTGGGCAGAGGGTGGCGGTTAGCCATCACGGAGAGCTCTGATATTTCTGGCATGAATCAGTAGTCTTTGCTACGGAAATAGCAAAGATTGGCAGGAGAGCAAACCGGTGGGTTCAGCTTAGATGTGGAAAGGAAGGGAAAGCCCGTGACACATCCTGGTGGAGATTTCTAGTAAGCATTGGAGTAGATGACTGACGAAAGAGCTGAGCTCCTGAGTGCGGTGGTCATGCTGTTTAAATCCAAGGGAGTGAAAAGGAGTAAGGCTCTGAGTCAGACTCTTCAGATCCTTGAGATTTCAAGCAGCCCCAGATGAGGACTATAAAAACATAGCATATCTTCCCAGAGAATGCAAGAAGTGAAACACTTTATGAAGGAAGTTGGCAGCTGTCTCCAGTACCAGTGTTAGGGTTAAATAGGATGGAATCAATAAAAGAAAAGCCTTCATCCTACTTTCTGTCCTGTTTACTAGGGCTACCTATGACCCAGGGAGAGTTAACACAGACATTTCCTCATAGACCCGGTTACTGGTATGTGACTCCTCATTTGTCGGGAGCGCGCATGGGCCGCACCACCCAGCCGCGGAAATCCCCACCCGGCAGCTGCTGAGGGCATGGACACCTCGTGCCTCAGCTTGTGCAGCACGGTGTGCACGTGGACAGCGCACGGATTGGGCGCTGGGGCTGACATTTACCGCCATTGGCCAGCAGGGATTGACCTTTGTACGGATTGGTTGTTTGGGCTT